>APFE030868330.1:0-18451 GCA_000404065.3 Pinus taeda | reverse complement strand
CACAGTTTACTTTTGTTGTAGAGGCCATTTCTAGCCTCCTTGGTTATGTGTTTTTTGTTTTGAGTCTTTGATCATGTATGACAGTTGACTATGCATTGCCATTGGGTACCATTTTGATATAATGGATTGGTTCATGAGCCTACTTTGATCATATGTTGTCTTCCATCTATATTATAATGCTGTGTGTTTGGAAACATGAATGAAAATCTTTAAAATTATGTTTAAATCCAAAATTATGTTTTTTTATAAAAAAACTAAATATTTAATGTATTTTTTACAACGACCGAGTCATTGAAAACGAGCCGGCCGAGTCATTACCGTTTCGGAGTCGGAGTCGGAGTCATTGCTCGACCGAGTCCGAGTCGAAGTCAGAGTTTTAAAACTATGCTAATGAGTAATGCATGCAATACTTCAATAATCCAGTGTTTTTCATGAATTCGCATCAAATTAGGGCACAAACAAGATTATAACAAGATATTCCAAACATTAGACATGTAACAACATAAAGACATAGCATCAAATCACACTTACAAAGTAATGCGAGTATATCCATCCATATTACAATTAGAAGCTCCAAGACAAGATAGCAAAAATCCCAAACATCAAAATGCACCAATAACATCCAATTTTGTCCATCAATTGCAGGTCCAAATTCTTTTACAAGAGAAAATCCCAATCCAAATGATGATGTTACAAATGAGGTTATTCTTCAATTTATATGAGCCTCCCATAAGTTCAAATAACCTCATTAACCTAATGAAACCCCTAAAAATATTTTAACGTGCAAAGTAACAACCTTATTGGTGACAAGCCCACCAAATAGCTCAAAAGTATAGAATTGGCCTTCCTAATGAGGTCGAAATGATAAAATAATAGTGCAAAGGGTTGTTGGAAGGCCAAGATAAGTCCTCCATGTGCCATGATGAAGAGGAGGGCTCCCAAAATGATGACCAAGGGGTGGCCCCTTGGTTTCCAAGCAAAACATCTATGGTGCTCCCAAGTGGCTGTGGGGCACAATCAGGGTCTCATAGGTCTCCAACTGGATCAATCATATCAATGCTCCATCAATAAGGGTTAGAATAATGATACATGCCCTCCCATGTCTCTCTAGATGAGACAAAACCCCATCTGAGCCCTAGATTTGCTACCAAGTGTTCAATGCAAATGTGTGGCCCATTGGGCGACGTGGTCCAAATGCATCATCATCTCTGTATGGTTGGGGCATGAACAAGCAATGTGTGGTGTTGAAGAAGGCAATCAATTCTATGTTGTGGTGGAGGCCCATGGCTCTCAACACTCTCCCTATTAGTGCCATTATGACCCTCTCGAGGGCTTAGACCTCGTCATAGTTTTAAAATTCGGCCGATTCGAAAGGGAAACGGCCGAGTTGATCTGTTTCAATGCCCAGAATTGTGACTCGATGGAGGAAACGGTTCGGGAGGCCGAGTCATGGCTGACTTGGTCGAGTTATTGAATGACTCGGCCGAGTCAGCCATGACTCGGCCAACTCGGCCGTTTCCGTATTGACTCGGCCGAGTCATAACCTGCGGTCCGTAACCCCATCAAAATAGTGATTTGTCATTTTTTAATGAAATTTTGAAGTGTTTGCTGATTGGTTTGGACTCCAAGGTGTTTTCTAAATTAGTTCAATGCTATTTGGGGTCCATTCCCCTCTCCTAGTATTGATATGCTATTCAGATTTCATGGTAATGTTAAATTCTTAAAGTAAAAGTGACATTCTCCTTAATCTTCATTTTCATCCTTTTACTTAAATTTTTAACATTACCATGAAATAACTCAAGATGTTTGAGAGTGGTTCCGGCCTCATTGGATTTCATATGGAGAAAGTAGAATTTTAGATTTCATTCAAAATCCAGCAAACTTATCAATTTTTCAGGATTTCAGGATTGGAGGATTGCAATGTTTCCATTGAATTTTGTCATGTATTAAGGTATGGAACTCGTATTTAATCAAGAGCACCAATCCCTCTATGTACCTTGATGTTAGTGACATTGGTGTCGAACTCCTCTGGGATTCGCTCCCAACCAGGAGCTTTTTGAAAATGTCGCTCCGCTTCCATTTTCACTCTTGCTCCCACTTTCGCTACGCTCCCAAGTAACACTGAGCCAGATGATGTTGGCAACTCTAGTAGTAGCCAGTAGTACTGGTCACAGACTTTTGTTGTAGAGGCATTTATAGCCTCCTTGGTATGTGTTTTTGTTTTGATCTCTATTATCATTTATCATGTATGTATTGGACAGTGCACTAGGTGCCATTTTGATATAATGGATATTCATGAGGCCTATTTGATCATATGTTGTCTTCTATCTATATTCTAATGCTGTGTGTTTGGAAACATGAATGAAAATCTTTAAAATTATGTGTTTATATAAAAAATAAATATTTAATGTATTTTTTACAACGACCGAGTCATTGAAATCGAGCCAGCAGAGTCGATACCGAGTCAAAGTCGAAGTCGACCCTCGGCCGAGTCGAAATCGGAGTCGGAATTTAAAACATTGGACCTCGTATAGGGAGACCAATTCCAAATGGATACCCACCTGCAATCCTGTATAAGATCCAATGCATCTCCTCACCTTCCAGTACAACAATCCATTAGTGCAATTGAGTGAGTAAGCTTGCAAATTAGGGACAAAAGTGGACAACTCATAGTAGCATGCCCCTCTAAATGGGCTTTAGAAGGTACAAGTGTTTCCTTGCTCAACAAGAGAGGTTAATAAAGGACCTTATTAAGTGGTTTGAACCTCTAAAGGAGTAACAGGTCAATGGTACATCCATCAAATGGCAGGTGTCATGTGAAATAATGGTGGAACGGAGTGGAGCAACAGGGAAGGCTCCAAGCCACATGCCACGGTACAAGAGAAACTATATGGAGGGAAGCCCACACATTGGGTGTATAGATGTAAGAGGGAGCAATCATGGTACAAAAGTTACCTCGACCTTTGTTTTTCCACCCTTCTTCATATGCCTTTTGCCTTTTATTGATTTTTCTTTCTTTTAACTGCTAAGGATTCCAGGGGATGAGAGCATGATGTGTATGATAAAGCAATGAATACCCCATTAAGGTTGGGCAATTCATAGCCCACCAAGGGTTAAAACGATCAAGGGTTCCTTGATGATGCAGGGGGCACTCATAGGGGCCTTAGGAACCAACGTGATGGCCATAATGATAAGGGGTAGAGCTCATGTTTGGCTTTTGCCACGCGCTAAATTTTAATGTCCTCGCCGTCTTTTGCATTTTGTGGTAAATTTCCTATTGTAAGTGGCCAAATTATGCTTTTAACTTTCTTTTTTCGTTGCATCAACCTTCGAGACATCGTTCCAGGCCCGACCCAAAGTGTGGACAAAGGGAGGGGGAAGCTAACTCCTTGTGGACCCAATGGACAAATGTGGACCCGAATGGGAAAAGTGTGAAAAGGGGTTATAATGAGCGGAGGGGAGTGAAATATATGGTTTGGGACCACACAACCAAGATCAAGGTTTCCCATGTAGTGTTACTCTTAAAGCTAGTAGCCCATAAAGGAGATCCCATGGGACTAGGATACAAGATTAACCACCAAGTTGGGACAAGGGAACAAGAGCACAATCTAAGCCCATTCTTTCCGTCAAATCCCCCCACTAATCCCTGTCCAAATATGTCTAAGAAAGCAAAAACACCCAATTACATAATGAAAATCCATACCTTCGGGGTTGAAAGGCCCAACTTCAAACATATGATCATAACAGATAGGTGAATGCACATAATGGCTGGCTCAGGTGACCGAGAATGGTGGCACATCGAGCTATCTGGTGGCTACAACGGGCTATTGGCTGTCAATTGAAGACAAATCTAAGAGAAAAATTCTCCTATAGGGATCACCCACTAGTGGTGGATAACAGTCTCCACATTAATACAAGTTTGATCACCAAATTGTTTATCGCTCAACTAGACTATAGTGGGCTATGTTATAGCAAAATCTAGCAGCTAATGCAAAGTCTCACTAGGTGACCTAGACAGTGTACAACACACAGCATTGTCACCTCAGCAACTACTCCCCTCTTTAGTGCAGGACACAATCCAACAAAAAGGAGGCGTCCCCTGTAGGGCTTAGGCATCAAGTAACCCAAGGATCTTAAGCTAAAAACCCCCTAATGATCCTACAACATCAATCCACTAGATAAAGGTATGACAAATCAAGTGGATGAAGGAGTAGATTTCATATTTGGGTTCAAAGGAGATATGGGACAATCTAAAGGCTATGGTTTAGCCTAAAGAGTCTCAAATAGGATTCTCAAACACATCAAAGCCAAAAATACCAATGTTCCACCGAGTTTTTGGGACGTGGGAAACATGGGAACGAGGATATGCACAAGGGGGGCTTATATAAGCAACCCCAAACTTTAAGGAAATTTCAGGGAAACGGGGGGACGTCAGTCATAAAAATTATAAAATTATTAAAAATTTAATATATAAAAGTGAAAAATAAAATCCCAACAATATGTCAATAACTAAATTAGTAAATAGTAAATCTTAATAATTATGAAATGTACTTCTAAATATGATCATCATTTTGTATTAGACTACTATGAATTAGAATTATCATTTGACATTTCTACAACAATCAATGTAAAATTGTAAATCTAAAAGTAAATTACTAAATTGAATCCACCATTTGACATTATGCAATGTTCCATCTAAATTCATCATTTGGCAATGGGCATTAATATTATGCAAGGTACATCTAAATTAAATTAATCACTTGACAATTGAAATTACACAATGCACATCGAAAGTAAATTCATCATATGAAAATGACATTATGCTAAAGTCTAAAATAGCCATAGAATACTAAATTAAAAGCCAACATAGAAAGTAGTGAAATACTAGTAAATTTCTCAAAAAGTACAAAATAATAAATCACAACACCAAGTCACAAAATGAAAATCGTAGTTCCAATCCAACAACTCTGAGTCACAAAATGACAATCATAGTTCCAAATATCTCAGGTCCCCGGTCGATGATAAATCTAAATCATAGCAAATTGCAAATAGAAAATGTTGAGTGACGATAGCAGGAAAATCTTGGACGACAAGGTAAAATGTCGAGCGACAACATAAGGAAAATGTCGGGCCACAAGGTAAAATCATAGGGTTAATGAGAAATGTGAATGATAATGTTTGAAAGTTTTAATTTATCCTTCAGTTTTTATTTTCGTTTTTTTAATTATATTAAAATTGTAATTTTTTATGTTTTTTTTAGTACTAGCAACAAAATTAGGGAGGAGGGAGGGGGGGGGGGGCGCGCCGCAAGGGGGCACTTTTCGTCACTACAAAAAAGTCCCCCTGGAGTTACCCCGAGTTTCCCCAAAAAAGGGGACGTGGGGAAACATATCCCCAAGAGTTTCCCCGTCTCGAGAGCGTGAGGGAGTGTGTCTCCGTGGAACATTGAAAAATACTCAAGGCTGCTATCAATTAGGGTTTTGAAACAACAAATTGCAACAATACAATAGTCTGTAACAGCAACAAATTTAGTTGTGAAAATAGTAAATAAACTAAGAGAAATAAAGGTTAAATTAACGAGCAAACTAAGGACCCGGTCAAAACAAAGCACAAAACATAAATTAAAACCTTGACGACAGGCCTAGAAAATGGTTGAAAATGCATGGAAAACTTCAATGTTGCTTCCCTAAGGCACTTCTACACAATACCTAACCTTAGAGCATACCTAACCTTAATGCTAATAATATAAGACTTTGTTGTAATTTAACCCTAATTTACCATGAAATAAAAAGAAAAACATTTTTTTATATTTTAAGAAAATGCCACAAGAGAAATGGACTAGTGTCTTCTCAACCCAAAACATATGGAGTCTAGGATACAAACAATTCTTGGGTTTCCTTGGAGTGATACTAAATCCAAACAAACTGGAGCAAATAAGTTAACTTTCCCTAGGGTTCGAGATTTAGGTTTTCAATTTTCAAGATGATTAAAGGAAAGAAAAACTTATATCTACTCCTCAAATCCCTAGTGGAAGGATTTAGATCAACAAGGGCAATGAAGCAAATACCAAATAAACTAACTTAACACAAGAACATTCATCCCATGGAACATAATACCAAGATAAAGCACATAAACTTACTTCACCATGTAACATACAAGATCCACCATATGCATCCATGAAAAGGGATCACATCACATCACAAATCCACCTAAGAGAAGTCACTGAACTAGGCCTCCATAGGGCACAAGAGAGAAAAGTCACTAATCAAGAGAAGTTATGATCCAAGTGTGTCAATGAATACAAGAGACAAATCAACTTCCTATATATATGAGGGTAACCAAACCAATTTAACTCTGATTTACTACAAGATGCTCTAAAAGCAAGTTATCCATGGTAAAAGTTGAACAAGCCATCAAGCTAACCCCCAAAGATTGTTAAAATAATATAAGAACATGAAATTAAGCCTCAGTTAACCCACACACGTGGGTCAAAATGCCTCTAAGGGTGACATTATCATCCAAAATGCTTCTCTCCATGAAAAGGTGCAAGGTTTGACCCAAGGGGTTTGTCTCATCCCATAAGTCATGTTTCCTCATCAAAATGATGTCTCATCACCAAAGAAAAACACTCTCAAGCCCAATGTCATTCTCTAGAAAGCCCACATCATCATCAAATGCATCATAAGGTTGACATAATCATGCGCGGCCATGAGGTTACTGACTCGCTATGCTAGAAAGGTGTAATCCCCTCTAAAGGGGTTCCAAGTCATCATCATCACCAAGAGAAGAGCAATGTCCATCAAGAAGGTGCAATCTTAGCCCAGGGGCATCCTGTCATCTCCAATGTACACTTGATCTCTAAGCAATGTCCAAGCCTAGATCATCAACATCTAAGGTGTTGAGGCTAGGGAGGGTTTCATCAACTATGCCAAGTCAGCCTCAAGGTATAAGTCCTTCAAAAGGAGCCTAATATCCTCATCAAAGTACTTTGTGCCATCATCAAATTGGTTAGATGTCATCTTTGAAGTGTTGGAGAAGCACCATATCATCCCTCAAGGGACTTTGGTTGCACCTAGAAGAACCATGTACCACATACTCAACGAATCAAGTGTGATCAACACCATTGGTACAAGAACCATAAGAGCATCAAGGTGGACCATATTCAATGTCAAAGCCATCAAAGTACTATCATATTCTTTATACCAGCTCTGATCTATTTTATTTCAACAATTAAAACAAAAATCAGAAAATATTTATCTCAAATAATTTTGAAACTATTGATAAAATAAATATGTTGGTATATCAACTCAGAAAATAATTTGCAGCAGAAAATAATTGTGGGATATCAGACATGCAACAACATGCAATAGCAGAAACTTCACCGAAACAATTCTCCATCACTTTTACAAAAATCTGGAATATATGGGTGAAGGCCCACAGAGAAAATTTTGCACAAAAATTTTACTACTCCAAGGAAACATGTAACTCAGCCTCCTCCTAAAATCGACCTCAGAAATTCACTGTCAGCTGGAAGAAATTGGCCTACAAGAATTTTCAGCCTACAGTACGACTACTATATGGCACCCTTGTTGCCGCACATGTAGGCTCAACCTGTTGTTGCAGCACGTGTAGGCTCAATCTGTTGTACTCTACCTTCTCTCAACAAACCCACTTTCCTTCTCTTGTTATACTCGTCCATCTCTCTCTCCAACTCAACTCCTCTGAGTTTCTCCTGATTCCTGAAATCTCCTCAACAAATTTCTCCTTTCACTCCTCAGTCAAGTCAACCTCTCTCTTGAGAAAATCTCTTGTTCAAGCGCTCAACAATAATAATGTATCTTTCACCTCATCATTAGGATTATTTAATGATTTCATTAGGCTAAATCGCTAACCCTAATTTTCTAAGTGATCAATGGCTAGCATTAAATCCTAGGATCACTTGCGATCACCGATTGAGATTATATCATCTAAGTCACTTAAATAAAGTAGCTTACTTATCATTAGACTAAGGCCTAGTAGTTCTCAATAATTCATTATTGAACTTTTCCTAAGCTACACTTAAGAAAGAAATCAAAAATCACTTACACATTGCATGCAGGCATTCAAAGAGGCAAATTGAAGTCTTCTCCAGGCTATGAGAAAAAGCTAGAAGAAGACCTTCCCAGCTACAGAAATAAATATTCCCTCCTATCCAAGAAGGAATTCTCCACCACCCCCAACTTGTCCCTATAGAACACGAACTTCCCCTTCACTAGAGGCTGGGTGAGAATATCTGCAATCTTCTCCCCTGTAGGTATGTATAGCAATCTAACAGCACCTCTTTGGACCATGTCTCTGATGAAGTGATACATGATCTCTATGTGCTTTGACTTATCATGAAACACTGGATTCTCTTAAAGCTTGACGCAGCTTTCATTATCGTAGTGTATCATGTTAAGTCACATCTTGAGATCAAATAAACCTGTGAGCATCATGCGAAGCCAGATGGCCTCACAATTCACAAGACTCACTACCATGTACTCAACCTCTACTGAGCAAAGTGGCATTGAATTCTACTTCCTATTGAACCACGAGATTGTTGGTTTTTCTAGGTATCCTCTACACTAATAATTACCCTTTATGATTTTTTTAGGTTTATCTTTTCTTGCTTTTCATTATTCATTATCTTACATTCATTATCCATCATAAAGCAATTATACAGAGGATATCAACAATAAAACTAAAATTCCAGTAGGATCATGTAGATAGCCACGCAAGAAAACAACAGTTTACATTAGGAAAACCCACATGGGGTAAAAACTCAGCAATCCTTTCCTTAGAGAATCAATTCAACAAGAGACATCAAAATCATAGATAAACTGACCAGCAAGATGGGACTTACTTCCATCAAGAAGTCAAGTCGACCCTCCAAGACATCTACCCACAAAATTGGGTCAGTTTTAGAATTAGGTATTTTGGTCCTTCCACAAAATTTGGTTCCTTTACAGAGGTTCAGTCCAGCACGAAGTTCTGCCTTCAACGGAGATTTTCCATAGAAATTTGATCCTTTCCTTCAGCGAGACATTCATCCTTTGCAAGCCTTGAATTCGTCCTGCTTTCTTATCATCTTCACTGGCCTCAAAGATAAAAAACAAATGATCTGAACTGCCCTTTTGGAGGGAGAATGGATGCAAATATATGTAGTCTTTTTGGGGGCCAAATAGGTGTCGCTTTGGGGCTGAGCCGACTAAACAAGGAGAAGGGCCAACTTGGTCTTCTTATGGAGTCATAAACTGAAATTTCAAAATTCAAATTTTTCTTTTGTGAAAGTCATGAAGAACATGTCTTTAGGAGTTTTTCTTTTGACAAATAGATGAGGAATATAATTCCTTTTGAGCATGTAGAATATGCTTTACAAGTACATCAATAATATATTAATTATGAAGACTAACCAAGGCTACAAAATTCAACATTCCCACTTAGCTAGGGAAGTATTCATAATGACTATCAAGATCATTTCAAGTTGACAAATTCTCTAAGGAAAGATCAAGATTAAGATAAGCATCATCATTAATATCATAATCACTATCATCAACATAATCATGGTTCACCATCAAACAACTATAGACATAGTCTAGGTGAAACACCAGAGGCCTCATCAATGATCAACAACCCCACTCTAGAAAGAGATCAGAGCATGATGTTGGGAGGCTCCTTCTCATCTGAGCAGCCTCTAGGACTATTCTCCAACCAAGGTCAAACTGACACAAGGAGAATATCCTCTACTAGACCATTCTTCAAACCAAGGTCCAACTGACACAAGAAGAATGTCTTCTACCAGATCATTCTCCAACCAAGGTCAAAGTGACACAGGAAGAATGTCAGTCCATGAT
Source organism: Pinus taeda (assembly GCA_000404065.3). Classification (NCBI taxonomy): domain Eukaryota; kingdom Viridiplantae; phylum Streptophyta; class Pinopsida; order Pinales; family Pinaceae; genus Pinus; species Pinus taeda. Next base: position 8,579 of record APFE030868330.1, on the reverse strand, counting down.
GCAATCTAATCTGTCAAACCATTCTCTAACCAAGGTCATAATGATAGAGCGAGAACTTCTCCAACCAAGATAACAATGACACAGGAAGAATATCGGACCATTCTCCAACCAAGGTCATGAAGACACAAGGAGAATGTCCGTTCATAATGGCATCTCATCAGCTCTCCCTTTCAATAAGAGAGGTATTCTCCACAAGTCCAAGCTTCCCCTGAAAATACACAAACTACCTCTAAAAGAGGCTTTGTAAGAATACCAGTAATCTGCTCATCAATGGAGATGTACTAGAGCTTCACAGCTCAATTCAACACCATGTCTCGAATGAAGTTGTATTTTATCCCAATGCACTTTGACCTATCATCATGGTCATCAACAACACTTGATCAAGATAATCCTGCAAGTAACCTTTGAAGTCATACTACTTCTCAACTTGCCAATCCAGCTGCAATATACTCAAGCTCTACACTACTTAGTGCGACAAACGATTGATTCATGCGCATCCAACAAATTATGACGAAGCCCAAACTAAAGCAACATGATGAATTATTTCTGTCTTTAGCACTCTCTACCCAAACTGAAATTGCAGTTGTACTTCAGGTCATTACTGATTTTTCCATGACCAACTACCATGTTGGTACTCCAATACATGGAGCAACATTATCTTGGCTCAACCATGAACAAATCAGCTCCCTTCATCACGGTTGCTTTCCAGTCACCCTAACTATGTAATCTAGTCTGTTCCCTCAGCCACTGATGTCATTGAAATAAATCAGCTATCAAAAAATTTCATTTTCAATCTAGAGGTCAACTCCCTCTGAAGCTAAAAACAAGGGTTCCTTGACTTCTCTGAAGCAAATCTTCTCGTCAATGAAACTCCCTCTAAAATATGAGCTCCTCTACTTTCTATAGTAGAATCATATAGTATCAACCTTGATCCACCAATCCTAGTGTATCAAATTTGAGAAGCCTATACAAGGCCTTCTTTTTGAATTCAAGTATAAAACTTCTTCATGTAACTCAGAAGCTTGAGATAGCTCTTGTGTACACTTCTTCTTTCATCGAGAAAGACATTCTCTACATCCATCTGATGTAATTTGCAACAAAAATCATAAGGATAATAAATTTTATCACAAGTGTACCTAACTTCATAATATTTTCCCTCTTACTGAGATAACCTTTTGATTTGTGCTTCTCGCCATCTATTCATACTTTGACTTGAAAGTTATCACTGACTTCTTTTTGGCACAAATCAAGGCATACTTCAATTCTTTACAATATCTCTCAACATAAATCATGATTTTGGAAAAAGTCCTCTTGTCTCATGTTTTGCTTTGGTCTTCTTGCTAAAGCATTGGCAACCTTCAACACGTACCTGCAATCTTCACTAGGAGGCCACGGAAGAACAATTACAACCAAGCAAAAGATGCAAAGACAAGAGACTAACTACTAGTAAAGACAACAATTGTAATAATCAAGGAAGAGAGTTATAAAATACTTATCTTTTGAGAAAATGACAGCTCCCTCTTGATCTAGGTCTTCTTGCATCCATTTTGCAACTTAATCAGCTTCATCTTCATTGTCACCATGATGTCATTCCTTCTTTGCAGGAGCTAGGGTTTCCTTTTTTAGCGAAAACATCCAATCCTAGGGTTTTGTCAGTAAACCCTAGGGTTTTTCTTATCCAAGCCTTGTTACTTGCTAGGGCTTATAAACCCTAGAAATCCAAATGTCTACACTCTTAGAATATTTTATAGTCAAGTCCTCCAAACCCTAGTGCTTTCACTTTACATCTCCTGGCGATTCCAATAATTTTTTACATTTGAAAGATGTTCTTATATGGCATATTTTTGCTCAACTCTTTATATAGTTGTATTCATACTTGTCTTAACTCATGTGCTTCCCATGAAGTCAATGTGCTTGGTATGAGAAACCAAAGTCCTTCGAATTTGTATTGTAATTGAAGTCAGTCATGTCAATCCTCTCCTCATTTCATGGATCAAAAGTAGACAAAAAAATGACTAGAAGAAATGTAATATTTCAAATTATATTTTGCCTATAAATTCTCAGAAAATTGCTTAAATTATTTTTATCTACAATTTCTCCAAACAATTGTAGAATATGCACCATGAAATTACGGCAAAAGCAAAATAGATTTGAAAAGTGAAAACCACAAATGTTGCAAACTCATAAGGAAAACTTAGCTTTATTTAATTACTGCATAACATAGTTGAGATGAAAAAACTGGCCTCCAAAAATAATCTTCTCCAATGCTAACTGGCATCCAAAACTAACTGCAAAATCAATAAATGCACCTGTGAATTTTGGATGAATTCACCAAGGGATGAGGTGGGTTTTCATCCCGAGGCTACTAAAGCAAAGAACTCAATTCTCCAACCTTCAACAAAGACAAATGCACAAATCCAAGATGTCCCAAATGATCTCCTCCTCCTTTTAAAGGCCCAATAGACAGATCTCCAATATTTTAAAAGCATTTTATTTTATTATTTTATTATTATTCTAGAAGCTCCCCTTTGACTTTGTCTTAAGTGACTTTTTAATCCATTTAAGTCACTTTTGGCCTTTTTCCCTTAATTAATCTTTTCCCTTTTTAATTAAGTAACTAATTAAAGTCACTTTTAATCGAGGAAAATGGTAAATCACCGACCATATTTTCTCTAGCCATTGGAAGTCACTTCTTAGCATCTCGTCCTGTAGGTCTTCTTGTTTTGGTTCCAACGAGCTATCACACAAAGATGTTTCATCAAATATTCCTCCTGGAATGCCACCTTAAGCGTAATTAATTAAGTTGCTCAATAATAACACCATTTTCAGGGAATTATCAAAAAGCAACAAAACTAAAAACAAATTTTCCTGATTATGAATATGTGAAGCAAACGTCGTCGAATCCCATAAAAATCCTTGAAAACCCCTCCGAGACCCCTGATGATGTAGTCCTGCTCCTATGGCCTAGCCATCACATACCCTGGAAATCCATTCTAGTTGTACTATAAAGAATACTAAAAATGTAGACATTACAAGAAATGCTTTAATCTTAACAACTATTTAAGTGATTTGAGAGAGGTTCCTTTCTGAAATGATTTAGTGCTTTCCCCACAGAACTTGAGACTTTTCGGCATTCCATAGCAGGTTGAATCTTGATGAATTTCTTCTAGGGAATTATCCTCCTTCTTTGGAATAGAACTAACTTTTTCAAACTTACTTAGAGCATAAATTAGTCACAGTGTCTTTTGGAGCATCTACATGGACAAAGACCATTTCAGAGGCTTAGATTATACTCATGTCATGTCAAAACAAGCTCATGCTTTATGACTTCCAAGTCAAGGTTGTAACCAAAATACATTGGCCTTTCCATTGGTTAAGGATCTCCTGAGGATTCTCAGTCACAGAGGTTACTTAAAGATTTGAAACCTTCGATCCATTAAAGCATAAAACGACCTTCTTCTAAACTCATTTCTTTTGAGATTTGGTAACTTTTGGCTCTACTGAGATCATCCTGACACCTTCTCAGTCTGAGTACTTTTGAACTTAGGTTTTCGACCTCTTCTGAATATTATCATGATCTTAGCATTGCAAATTTCATCTCTATCAATAGGGTGTAAAACTTTTGATCTTCCTTAGATCATTCAAACTATCTAAGATTTATCTTCTACGCAAACTTCTTGAGAAACTTTGTCCCTTACAACAACTTGATATAACTTAATTCAAGGCTCTCTATGTCTTACTGAAATAGATAGAGGCTTATCTTCAGACTTCGACCTTCTCACAAGAACGCTTCATCCTCTTTGGTCTATTAACAACAGAGTATTCAAAACCGGAACTGGTTACTCGACCAATCCACCTAATAAAATGGGTTTCAAACTAGAACCAGTGAAATCGGGACTAGTCAGATTTCAATGAACCGGTTTTATAAAAAAAATACATGAAATAATTCATTTTTAATGAAAAAAAAACTATTTTAAGATTTAAAACCGTGATTCCAAAACAATAGAGACAAAATATGCAAAGTTTGTTCATCTATATACCATGTAAAGGTGAATATATCAAATAACACTGAGTGCAATATGAATATATATCATCGACAAAATACACAAGTAATGAGGCTCTAAATGGCCTACAAAGTCCAAAAACAGTGCTACAACCTACACGCTATGGGGTCATTGGCCTACTACAAGACTACAAATCTATATATCAATGATCAACATGATCATTCCTCATCATGGTCAAACTCATCACCACTACTAGACATAGGATCATCAACAAGAGCTACATAAACATCATCTAGATCAAAGTCTAAGGATGACTCAGCCTCATCTACAACCTCAGTAGTAGCAGTAGCACCAGTAGCAATAAAACTAGAGCTAATGGAAGCACGAGTTGGTCGAGCTACACGACTAGTGCCTTCCATTGGTTATTTCCTTTGTTTGATTTGGTTGCTAGTTCTGGTTCCAATGGTGCTACCATATCTGCATCGGGATCAACCCCCCCAACTCTATGTCAATATCAAAATCAGCATCAAACTCAACTAGTTCAGTCCCCTCCACCCATTCTGATGTTGGATCAATATCTTCCAACGCAATGGGATCTAGATCAGGGCTTTTGTTCATCAATTGGTTGCGCCTTAGTTGAAGGTAGTAAGTAATGCACAAAGACAATATCATTTAATTATTTTTGTTCCAAACGATTTCTCTTCTTCATGTGAATGTGCTTTGTTGTCCACATTTTGTCAACAATCCAACGAAGCAAAATACGAAGATAAGAAGAAAAATTTTCAAAGTTCAAAGTCATCAGCCAGCACAGTTTTATCATTATAAACCCATTCTCTGCAAGTTATATTGTAAGTGATGTTAGTATGACCGTTAATTATGTAACAACACCTAGGCAAGCCTCTGATTTTGGCAACGGATTCCATCTAAGGAAGTTTTTTAACCTCACCGAATTATGTGTGTTTCTAAACATGGATAATCGGCAAAGTTTTTCTTCCAGCGTGAACCCCAAAACTAGGTTGGAATCTCTTGACAAGGTCTCAGGTGAGTCCTAGTGTTATATCATGTATTTGTAAAAGTGTGTTTGGGAATAATTTAAGCACATTTGACTAAATTATTTTATTACAAACTACTTGGTCTATACTAGATCACATGGTGTTACAGAATTGGGTAATTTTGTGAGGGTCTATATGTAAAGGTGTATTCCCTCTTTGAGGGTTGAATTAACGATAATATTCTGATGCAAAAAATATTTTAGTGCATGGTCCCTCATATTTAGACACCATGGCTAAAATATTTGAGTGGAAAAAATAATTAAGCCCCTATAGTGTCAATTAATTAATTTTTCTGGCAAAAAAAAATTAAATCCTAAGCTAGAAAATTAATTAATTTTGAGTCAAAAAATAATTATAGAGATTAATTTCTCTCCAAGTGGAAAACCATCAGAAATTTGTGGGTCATAGGAAAGTCAATTTTTGGAGGTCCCTCGCCAAGGCAAAAATAGATATTTTAAAAAATATTGAGCCCTTGGGCCCTGGTGGTTAAGTCAAAGTCAAATCTTTGAGGAAATTAATCCAAAATATTAAGTTTTGGATTAATTAAAAATGGGTTTTAAGAAAAACTTGAATCTTTCCTCAAAATTAAAAATTCAACAATGGAGATTAAAAGATCATCAAGCTATTTTCAACGGCCGACGAGGATCGAGCCAACTAGTCATTTTCCACTTGGGTGGATTTCTTTATAAATAAAAGTCATTTTACTTCTATTAGATATCTTTGGATGATGTAAAATTTTGTAACACTGGCATTGAGTTGATGCTCTGCTGGGAACATTTTGTATCATAATAGAAAGACTTTGGGTTTCAGTTCATGGTGTTTTTCTTCCACTAATCTGTGGTATGTGTTAGCTATGTGTGATCTTATTTTGAGCTAAATATTGATTAATAATTGTTATTTCAATTGTCGGTGATAAGAACATTCTATTGATATATTATATCTTAGGTGATCTGATTCACTATATAATCTAACAATTTTCTTGAGAATATAATAGAGATTTATAGATACGTTAGCCCTTGGGCTCCAAGTTCACAGACTGTGAGGAAAGGCTGACTATGTTTTGGCTTTGGGATTTCTATATGGTATTTGATTTTGCAGGAGTGTTTCAGCCAATATTTATTTTTCGAAAATATACCCATCCATTGTTGTTTATAATAAAAAAATAGTTTCACCAAAAATTTTAAATTTTGTAAATATTGTATATTTGTAAATTATTTCTAACCTATTTGTTTTGCAGCAATTGGGGTTTTATTTGAATTTTTGTATATACATTTGGGGCTTTGGCATTCTTTGATTTATTTGTGCAAGTCAACTTCAAGTGAAATTTGTTAGGGTTTTGAGGCAAATCTAGGCCTAGGAAGGCAAGATCTAGCCTCCAAGCTCAACGTCCAGCCTGAAGAGGAAGCCATCCAGCAATTTTGCAGTAGATTTGTGGTGATTTTAGGCATTTGCAAGGTTTGAAAAAAAAATTAAGGCCTAGGGCCTAGCCGTCCAACCCTTTCACTCTAGTAGTGAGCTTAGAAGTTGTTGGGGTCGCAATTGTTGGAAAGAAAGCTCATCAAGGAGAAAGGTTGACTTGGTCTTGGAGGGGTCTTTATCAAGGGTCTTAGGTCTTGGAATTCGTCATTTGAAGATTCTATAAGAAGAGAAGAATTCTTGTGGGTTTTCCTCTCGAAAGGAGAAGTTTTGGCCCTAGCTAGCAGCGTACATTTTATGTCCTCTTGTCTCTTTGATCTTCATTGTTTGGTAGTTGTTTGATGATAGAAAACACAATAATAATCAAGTTAAAGTAGAAGCTAATCAAGTTAAGTAAAAAGACATCACACGCAGTTATCAAAATAAGAGAAATCTTCTAATCTAGCTGCACTAGATTTCTCAACACCCCCAAGATGGTCAAGGAGGACAGAAAAACAGGCACAAAAACATTAAGGCCTTGATCAAAGAAGATGGAGAGAAATTAGTCAACTCAAGGAAGTCGTGCCAATATCAGAGGCATTTTCTCCTCAACCTAAAAAATCTTGAAGCTTTCATATTGAATCTTCAAAGAATAAGTATGTGCTTTGTTGTAATTGTTATTAATGTCAGTCTCTGGTATTTTGTCGTTGATTAGTAGATTTCCTAGTATCTTTGATTGATATGCCAATATTTCTAGTCCTTTTATGATAAACGACAGTTTCTAGGCTTTGAAAAGCCAAGCTACATGTAGCTTTTCTTTGATTAATGAAAGGCTCTACTTAGTAAAAAAAATATTTAATAAACGAAAAAAAATAAACTTGCTAAAGGATATGTGTTATGGTGGTCCCATCATTTTCTCTAAGAGTTCCAACCTCTAGATGAAATACCTCATTAGCCAAGAGGTCTACTTCACAATTTCTAGCTCTTGATACATGGTAAACCTCAACCGAGTCATATTTCTTTGCCTTTGTACATATTCTTAGAGTGAGTCTTGCCAGATTGCAATCCTTCAACATGGATGAGGTGCACATATGCCAGATTACGATTATGAGTGTCTTCTCCTTTGAGAGTGCTTTCCAACAATTGTAAGCTTCATCGAACAAACACCTATGATATTTTATGTCTCCCAAAATTACGTAGCTCGGTTTTAGCACTTCTTACTGTGCAAAAATGGTTCCCATGCCAACTCTTGCAACATATAAAAGAAAATGGGTAGTGATTAAGCGAAAATATTATATCAAGTGAAGATAGCATTCAACATATTGATAGATTTCATTACTTCTACTCAATTTGATAATGCTCTCGTAAATTTTGTATTCCCAAGAAATCACAATTTCCTGCTTTTGGTGCTTTTCTCACCTTTAGACAATATAAGGTTAGTTTCAATATCTTCCAAACCCTTCTAAACAATGTTAATTTATGAACTAGGAAGTTGTCAGAAATCTAACAGAGGTTCCACCTTCGTAGGTTGAATTCTCCCAGTCTACTATTCTAAGGAAATTTTCCCGAAAATACCATTTTTTGCCGCCTTTGGGGAATAGTGTTTTTCTTCTCCTAAGCTAATTGTGGTAATTACTAAAAATAACAACAAAATACTGTGTTAGGGTTAAGGTATAATCCATATTAGGCTTATGCTATTAAAATTTAAATCCATTTCAAATCACTGACAAATTTCACTACACATCTCTGTAAAACAATTCAACTTTACCTTTGAATCAAATCATATTTAAGAAATATCTCATTGAGCCTTATATATGAAAAGAACCTCAAAGACACTCAAAGAAAACAAAAAACACACATTGTTGCTCAATTACTTTGCTCATGTTCTCTTATGCCCATCCACTTCAAATTCAATGGATGTCTTAGGTAGGTTTGACTAAAAATATGGTTGATGACTATTTTGCACGAAACTTCAAGGAATCCGGCATTTTAGGTCGTACATGTACCCGAAACTTGGCCGAAACTCAACCATCATGTAATCATCTATTAGAGTCAATATAGATTTGCTTTTTTCGTCTAAATTGTCATCTATGGGTCTTATTCCCTTTTTTCTTGCAAATAATGTGTT
>APFE030868325.1:62541-93822 GCA_000404065.3 Pinus taeda | reverse complement strand
GACTAAGAAAACCAAAATCTAAAAGGAAAAACTGATAAAAAAGGGAATTTTCTTAATTTTAACAGGGTACGCAGGCATCCTGTTTAACCAGGTGCGTGCACGCTCTGTGTACACAGGTATAGTGCGTACAAGTACGCACTGTGTCCAACGCAGAGGGTGCGTACTACTGTAAAACAAAGAAAACCTAATTTCTAATTCAACCCTAAGCTAAGCCACCCAAAAACACAGTCAAGCAACCAAAAAGAAAAAGAAACAAGACTCTTTTCAAATCAAAGTAATGTTCAAAGGAAAAATCAATCACATCAATGGTGTCCCCAGTGGAGTCGCCAATTTGTCATGCGGAAAGAGTTATTTTTGCGGACAAACCTAACCTCCCTAGGAGTCTGAGACTCTCTAGTGACAAACAAACCAAACAAGAGCAATCCTTCTCTAAACATACATCATTCTATGAGAACTGAGTGTTTTCCGATCTTACCTTAGGTCCAACGCTTGTTGTAGCAGTCCAGCCTTGCTGATCCAGATGAGCTCCTCCTTCACTTTAAGACCTGCATACACTAACAAGACAAACGATTACATAACACCTGAATATTTCATAAAAACAAAGCATATTCATCATATAGACCAAGGAGTACATGAAATAATTCATTAACAACAAATCATTGAGAAGAATGGACTTATTTGTATTAAGGAAACAAAAAAGGAACCATTACAACCTGAGCCTTGGTGTTGTGCAAGCTCCTCCCAGGGTCCAGCAAGAGATTTCTCTACTTTGACAAGCTCACCCACTTCCAATATGGCAACAAGAAAGGATGGTAATCTCTCCTCACAAGTTTACAATGGAAGTCCTAATTCCAGCAGCATCTACCCTTTGGAATGTTCAGCTTTCAACCTTCCCCTCCTCTGGCCCAAGGCCTTATTTATAGTGTTCTAGAGGAAGTTATTCAGTTCCAACATCAATGGGATACTCCCTCTTTTGGATGGGGTAGCTCCTCTCTTGATGGGATAAGTTCCTCTATCATAGGGATGCATGAACCATCTGGAGGCGCTCAATACACGTCAAACACTCTTCTAGAAGGCTCTTAGAAGTGACCACAAGTAACTTTTTAAAGATGAAACTCGCGCCTTTTGACCTTTACAGGGGTACGCACCCATCCTTTGGCTTACAGAGCGTACCAGTACGCAGGCACAGTGTGTTTGGGATGCGTACACGCAGGCAAGGTAGAGAGAACCTGCGTACCCAGAGATAAACATGTTTTTAAGTGACTTTCTCTCTTTTTGAAGTTTGACATGAAGAGCAGAGGTATGAGGCTTGACAAAGAGGACAATGTGGCTATTGATGAGGCCACATAAACTGCAGATAGTCAAGGTGACAAAATTCAGTGTAACACTCTGCTCTGTAGACCTTCCTCAAATTTGTTTATGGAGCTTTTCAAGCATCTATGTCATTTTTGATATGGTTTTGCTGATCATTCTTTGAAAACCTGTTGTGGTTGTTCTTTTATCTATCTGCTGTAAAAAAAAGAAAAATGTTGAAAATATAGATATTTATGTACAATATGCAACTGTGCTATTCTCATGGGTCGTAATATCGCTTGAGCATTCTCCCATTCACTGGGCCTTCATCATTATTTGACTCATCTAGACTCTTTAGAAAAAAGGTGTTATTTCCTTGCACAACTTGAATTACAAATGGTCCTTTCCATAGAAAGTCAAATTTGCCATGCTTTCCTTTGTCTTCCCTCCAAGAGTCCCATTTGAATACTTTGTTCCTTATGAAAAAGTCTTCAACTTTTGTTCTTTTGTCAAACACCTTTTTCAGTTTCTCTTGTAGAACCTGGGTTCTCTGATACACTTATTCCCTTGTTTGCTGTAAGTGAATTGTTTGATTGATCCTCCCCTGGATATCATTGGATTCAGCCTATATTTCCTGCAGCAATTTGATCACAGGGATCCCAAGAGATGATGGGAACACAACTTTCAGGCCATAAACCAACTTATATGGGCTAGTACCAATAGAGCTTTTAGTGGACAACCTATCTGCCCATAGTGCATTTACCAGCTTCTTATGCCAATTCATTTTGTTCTCCTCCAAGACCTTTTTAATGATGTTGATGAGGCTTTTATTGGAGGACTCATCTAGGCCATTGACTTGGGGGTAATAGGCTGTTGAATGACCTAAGGTGATATGATATTTGTGACAGAAGCTTATCATTCTCTTGGATTTAAAGGCAGCTGCATTATCTGTTATGATTTTCTCTGGGAAGCCAAATCTAGACAAGATATTGGTTTCTAGAAATTGTATGATAAGTGAATCATTTTCTTGTCTACAAGGTATGGCTTCTATCCATTTGGTGAAGTAATCAGTAGCTGCCAGGATCCATCTATTCTAGCCTGAGGATGAAAGGTGAATTTCCACAATGAAGTCTAAGCCCCATTATTGAAATAGTTTTTCAGTTGAAATGGGCTTGAGGGGTAAGGGAAGCAACTTTTTCTTCCCTTCAAAGATCTCACATTTATGACATGACATTACAAACTTTTTTGAATCAGTAAACAGGGAGGGCCAATAAAATCTAGTCCTCAGGATTTTATCAGCTGTGGATTTCCAATATAAGTGCCCTCCACAATCTCCTGCATGAAATTCTCTAAGGACCTTATCAGCTTCATCTCAAGTGAGGCAGTTAAGCAGGACACCTTCATGATTTTTCCAAAATAAAACATTATCTATTATACAATATTTTGAAGCTTTCATTTTTACAAATCTCTTCTTGGTTCTGGATAACCCTGGAGGAGATTGCAGGTTTAATAATACAAAACATATGTCAGCATACCAAGGTGATTGAAAAAAGGCTTCATTGATCTGTGGAGTCACCATCTCGTGTTCGTTATCCAGTTCATTGATGTCAAGGGCTTGGAAATTAGTTTCAGTCATTAGTTTAGCTAGCCCTTGTCCTTTTATAAGTATTGTTGGTTTGATTTCTATGCCATATCCCAGAATGTTGGCAATCCATTTGCCCCTCTTGCCTTCAATTCCCTCTTGAGTTAAAATGTCTTTCACTACTGCATTGGGCACATATGCAACTATGTGAGAGTACAAGATATAAACTCTGAAATCCTTTATGGATTTTACAAGGGCATATGCTTGCTTTTCCATGATCTTGTACTTGAGTGGGGAATCCCTAAGGGCTCTACTGAAAAAGGCAATAGGTTTTTCACATCCCAAGTCATCCTTTTGTAGTAAGACAACAACAATTGTATGTTCAGAAGCAAAGGAGAAAATTCTAAAATCTCTATCAAAACTAGGGCTTGTAAGAACAGGTGTTTTTGTTAAAGCTATCTTGATTTCTTCAAAAGCTTGTTTAGCCTCAACTGTCCATTTGACCTTGGCATCTTTCTTGAGGATATTGTTCAACAATCTTATCAGCTCAGCCAGGTTAGGAATAAATCTTCTTAGGAAATTAATTTTTCCTAAAAAGGCTTGCAATTCTTTGATGTTTCTTGGATGGGGGACCTGAAGTATAGCTTGAATCCTATCACGATCAATTATTATGTCATATTTTGAAATTATATGACCTAGGAGTTTACCTTCTTCCAGACCAAATAGTGATTTCTTTGGGTTCAAAGACATGCCATAATTTCTACAAATTAAGAACACCTGTCTGAGGTGTTTTAAATGTTCTTGGTCTGATTTTGAGAAGGTTGTTAGATCATCAAGGTATATGACTAAGAAATCCTAGATTTCTTTAGCAAAAGCTATGTCGATTGCCCTTTGGAATGTGGCTCCAACATTCTTGAGTCCAAAATGCATTTTGACATATTTGAATGTTCCCCAAGGTGTGGTGAAAGCTGTTTTATCTTGATCATCTTGGTGAACTAAAATTTGGTTGAATCCTGAGAAGCCATCCAGTAGTGAGACTCTTGAAGCTCCCACTACCCTTTGTAAGATGTGATCCATTTTTGGCAAGGGGTAGTGGTCTTTGAGAGAGGCTTTGTTTAAATTTCTCAGATCAACACAAAGTCTTATCTCCCCAGTTTTCTTTCTTGTAGGTACAAGGTTAGAGATCCATTCAGAAAATCTTATAGGTGCAATGATTCCAGCTTCATACATTCGTTTTACTTCCCTTTCAATTAAGGCAAGAATGACTGGATTTACTCTTCTCAGTTTCAGTTTAAAGGGTTTTTGGTTTTCTTTCAGGGGTATTGAGTGCTGGATAACTGTAGTATCATAGGATTTAAGGTCTTCATAACTTCAAGAAAACACATCTTGAAACTCTTTGAACAATTTAATATACTATGATTTCTTATCAGGAGGTAAGGTTCTAGAAAGCTTGACCATTTTGGGATTTTCAGTGGTCCCAATATTACACTCTATTTCTACGTTGATGGGTTGCATCTTTGGTTTCTTAGGGAGATCATTTGAATAAAAAATGTCTTCTAAAGGAGTAAGACCTGTGGGCAAGAAATTATCCTTTAGTTGAATTACTTCAGTTTCTTCTTCGATAATTTCATGAAGATCTGCTAGTTTTAGCTTCTGTAAATTGGCAGAGTCAAAGGTTGTAGGATGTAATATCAGATTTGCTATTTCAGCTGATATAGTCGTGTTCAGTTCATTAATTTGGTGTTGATCATCCCTAATTCCTGTGTCAATGTTTAAGTTTGAGAATTCCTCCTTCATGGTCAAAAAATTGTTTAACTGAATATCATTCTCAAATACTTGCCAATTATCTACATTGTCTGGGACAGAAGGCCTTTGTTTAATCTCAGCAGTGAACTGGTGGTTAGGCCCAAAAGGAAGTTTACAGGTGCTTGCAAAAGATGCCAAACTATGAGCATGCAAGTTGTGGCTCCTAGGTATTTTGGTAAGCTGATATTCCAAGAAGTTGTTAAGCAAGTCTGTCACTACTAACCTATAAGACCTTAACCTGGGATCATTTGTGACAAAAGTTCCCTTTATCTGTTGTATAATTAGGTCTGAATCACCCAATATGGAAACTTTGGTCACTCCTAGACTCTTAATCAGTTTGAGGCCTGGTAAAAGGGCTTCATACGCATCCATGTTATTTGTACATCTAAAGTTAAACCTATATGCATGACCTATAGCATGGTCATTTTGAGTATTGTGTATCCAGACCCCTGCTCCTACTCCTAGCTTATTTACTGACCCATAAAATTCTAAATACCACAAGGTCTCTGGATCAATGCTTGTTTCAATGGATTTACAGACTTGTTCAGTGGGCAGGTCTAGTTTTGGTGATTCTTGTGATATATCAGCAGACTGTGTTGGTTTGTTCACATCAGTGGTCTTTTGATCTGGAGTTGTGGATTGTTCATTCATATCTCTGGTTTCTGTTGTTTTTAGGAGCTTGACCTCAGTTTTGGGACATATACCAGCATTGTATAGTATGAATGAGTCCATGTCTGAATGAATGGAGTAAATTGGGAAGTTTTGGGGCTTCTCCTAATTGCTGACCACATATTTCGTCAGTGTTTCTCGGTATAGTCTATTTGGCTGGCCAAAGACTGAGATTGTGGCATATGACATGTCTAGTTACAGAGATCCTTGGAGTTTGGCACCCCGTGATCTTGATAAGAGCACACCATATTTGGGTGGAATGTCAACTACTACTACATCCATTAGAATTGTTTTGGTTGGATATTGGACTAGGGATACACAAAGGTCTTTGATCATGCCTAAACATCTCACATGGCTGGAATAAAATGAAAACAAATCTTTATAGGTTCTGGTGATATCTAATTCAAGTTTTTCCATTACTGATTTGGGCGTTAGGTTATGAGAGGCCCCTGAGTCAAACATCGCATTGTGTAACACTTTGTCATGAATGTTTAGGCTTACATAGAATGGAGGAGTGCCTCCATCCATTGATTTTCCATTGACTTCTGAGCCAAACATCAGCTCTGGTTGATCATCCAGAATATTAACTGCATCCCAATTTTATGGTACTTGTAATGATCTATTGATTTGTTGTCTGAAGACCTCATGTTTGGCTAGTTCAGAAAGAGGAATTTCTATTTTCAGTTTGCCAGTTTTTGTTTCTACATTGAAAGGTTTTTCCATTTGAACTTTTATGTTGTGAGCAGCAAGTTTTTCCCTCTCTGCTGAATCTTGGGTGACCTTGTCCTGGTCAGGTATACAGTTTTGGGGTAAGCTTGAATTGGTTCTGTTTTCTAGAGGTCTGTCCAAGATCTCTTTTGGAAGAGATGGTGTAGATGTAGGTTTACTGGAGGCTGTATATCAGATACATCTTCCACTGTGACCTCCCTTTGGAGTTTTTAATCTGAGGACTCTACTGAAATAGCTTTATCACTAGATTTCTTGGGAAGTTTGGTGTTTGTTTGTTTGGTATTATCAGGTACATCTGTGGTTCTACTTCTTAACTTGTATTGTTTGTGTACTTCATAGACTGCTGTGTCATACCCTTCTCTAAAATCAAATGACTCACCAGATTTTGCTTGGAATTGTTTTTATTCTTGGGCTTGTTGATCATCTTGTGTTAAGAATACTTGTTGTTCACTGTCCAAACCCATTAGATTGGTGTGGGGATCCTCTATTTGTTCACTAGTGGTTGAGGCCTCTGCATAGTTTTCTTGAAATGGAGGTCTGGTATTCTGATCAGGACTAATCCTCCCAGCATTTGGGTTTTAGTTTTTTCTAAAATTGGGATTCCTGGTGGTGTTGCTTGTTTTCCCTTGACAAGAGGGCTTTCTCTCCATGGTATCAACTCTATCTCCCAGCCTCTCCATACCCTTCATGAATGCATCTAGCTTTTGGTCAAGGGTTGAGGGTTCCTCTTTAAATGTTATTCTTCTCTCATTTTTTTCTCTGGTTCTCTTGGAAATCAGGTTTTCCTCCACACTTACAGCTATATTATGCATGTCTGCAAGACTTGGAGGTGATATTTCTCTTAATTGATATGCCATGTCTGGATCAAATCCATCAAGGAATTTGATCAAGGCCAGATCAGGTGGAGGTATCAAGTTCTGAGGAATGGCGTTGTATACATTGTTGAACCTAGCACAATAATCTTGAACTGTTTCTTGTGGACCCATTTTCAAGTTATCATACTCTGTTAGTATGTGTAGAGGGTCTTTCTTCTTTTCCCATATGTTTAAAAAACTAAGATATAAGGCATTTGGATTGAGTATAGAATTTTCAGGGTGACGTGGCAGCTGACGTGGGTGGCCAGGTGGTGGTGACATGGTGGCATGGCAGTCGGCTGGACAGACGACGTGGAGGTGACGTGGAGGCGCGGTGGCGGAAAAGGCGAGGTGACGTCATGCTGACGGGGGCGTGACGTCAGCGAAGGGGGATGGGAGGTAAGTGGTTTCCCCGGAGGTCCCATAGGTAGTAAGCGGTATAAGGGGGGGTGTGGGGGCTCCGAATAGTGCGGGAGGCCAACCCATGGCGGGGGTACGGCGGTAATACCGCAAATCCCCCGGATGCAAAATATTAGGCATATCCCCAGTGAAAACGACTACGCATCGTTGGATGAATGGGGCCGGTGATCGCACGATGGGCGGCAACTGTGATGCGATGGCGTGTTAAGGAAGGGGGGACCCACCTATTAATTTAATTGATTTAAATAAATCAAGCGCGGGGGGGTTTTAGCCTTAGGTTTCGGGTTTTTAGGTTTATTTGCGCCCATTTGTAAATGTTTTTATTTAAAAAAAAACATTATAATAAATGTATTTCGGGCGGAAAAAGGGGTAGGAAGGGTTACTGAGGGCGGGGATTCTGATTTTTTAACTTTTAACCATAGTTTTTTGACAAAAACCATAGTTTTAGGGTGAATGAGGGTTAATATCAACCCTTGATGGGTTGATATTCCCCAAGAGAGGGCTATATAGCTATAGTGCTAGGGGGAGGGTATTTATATAGATTTTTTTGGGAATTTTTTCATAGATCTTTATAGAATTAGGGATGGGGGGAGTTAGGGAGCTAAATAATATGTTAGTTGTTAATATGACATTGTGAGGTGAGTGAAGGGGTAAAGAATAAGTTTTAAGAAGTAAAACTTAGGAATGGAGGGTGAGGGAATTGAGAATGAAGGTTTTTACACAAAAAATGTGGCTTCTTTTCCTTGATTGAACTTCATAGTTTGACTTGGTATTTGGTCATGAACTGAAGTGGAACAGGACACTTGAGCAGATCTCATGGTCCTTGGGGATGTTAGTAAATGAAGTTTGGGGGAAAATAGGGGGAAATTAGACATGCTTCGAATGTTATGTCCTAAAACCTCTGCTTTGATTCCAATACCCTGAATGACATGAGTCTTTGTACTTGATAAGCTAATTGGTGATGGCCCTTCCTTTCTGCAACCTTGCACTACTTACCCATCCTAGTAATCCTAACATTTTTTCTTCACTTGAAGTGGATGTACTTGAATTAGCAGACCCTGATTGTTCTCTTTTTCTTTTGACTGCCCCCCTATCTAAATGTACCGTTATTTCTTCCAAGGACCTAGATTAAGTAGTTGGGCTCCTTTATTTCTCTACCTAGCTAGTCATCTGCCAAGCTTGAGCTGTTTGGACAAGAAAGATTCTCTATTCTACAACAAGCAATTTAAACATGGCATGGTCCAGATTTATACTATTGGGCCATCCATCAAGTATGATTAGCAGCAGTATTTGTAGAGTATTATACTCCCCAGAGATAGTAGTGGCATTTTGATTGGCCACTTTCCTGGTCTTTAGTTTGGGGTTCATTTTCACTTTTCTCTTGACCATTTGTTTTTCTTGCCTTTTTATTATTCTTTTAAGGCATACCCTCTTTTCATTTTTTAATTTTCATAGTATGTACACCAAATATGGAACCTTTGCAGCTTGCAATGATGAACATATTTAGCCCTTCCACTGTGAATCATGAAAGATGAAACCTATTGGTATAGGAACCTAACAGTGGCTCCACTTGGGGATGGATTTCCCACGAGGAAAGCCAAGAACAACAGGTCATATGGCCTTATTTTACTCTTCTTACTGCAGTGGATCTTCTCTAGTATTGACACCTTTGATCTGAAACTAGTGAGCTGGTATGCAGTGTCTTATGACCTCATTTGTGCAAGAATTACCATTTTATGTCTTGGTAACCTGTATCATTGTCTATCATTGGTTCTCTGCTCTGTAGACCTTCATCAAATTTGTTTATGGAGCTTTTCAAGCATCTATGTCATTTTTGATATGGTTTTGCTGATCATTCTTCAAAAATCTGTTGTGGTTGTTCTTTTATCTATCTGCTGTAAAAAAAAAAAGAAAAATGCTGAAAATATAGATATTTATGTACAATATGCAACTGTGCTATGCTCATGGGTCGTAATAGTGCTTGAGCATTCTCCCATTCACTGGGCCTTTATAATTATTTGACTCATCTAGAATCTTTAGAAAAAAGGTGTTATTTCCTTGCACAGCTTGAATTACAAATGGTCCTTTCCACAGAAAGTCAAATTTGCCATGCTTTCCTTTGTCTTCCCTCCAGGAGTCCCATTTCAATACTTTGTTCCCTATGAAAAAGTCTTCAGCTTTTGTTCTTTTGTCAAACACCTTTTTCAGTTTCTCTTGTAGAACCTGGGTTCTCTGATACACTTCTTCCCTTGTTTGTTGTAAGTGAATTGTTGGATTGATCCTCCCCTGGATATCATTGGATTCAGCCTGTATTTCCTGCAGCAATTTGATCACAGGGATCCCAAGAGATGATGGGAACACAGCTTCCAGGCCATACACCAACTCATATGGGCTAGTACCAATAGATCTTTTAGTGGTCAACTTATCTGCCCATAGTGCATTTACCAGCTTCTTATGCCAATTCTTTTTGTTCTCCTCCAAGACCTTTTTAATGATGTTGATGAGGCTTTTACTGGAGGACTCATCTAGGCCATTTCCTTGAGGGTAATAGGCTTTTGAATGACCTAAGGTGATATGATATTTGTGACAGAAGCTGATCATTCTCTTGGATTTAAAGGCAACTGCATTATCTGTTATGATTTTCTCTTGGCAACCAAATTTAGACAAGATATTGGTTTCTAGAAATTGTATGATAATTGAATCATTTGCTTGTCTACAAGGTATGGCCTCTATCCATTTGGTGAAGTAATCAGTAGCTGTCAGGATCCATCTATTCTGGCCTGAGGATGAAGGGTGAATTTCCCCAATGAAGTCTAAGCCCCATTGTTGAAATGGGCTTGAGGGGCAAGGGAAGTAACTTTTTCTTCCCTTCAAAGATTTGACATTTATGACATGAGATTTCAAACTTTTTTGTATTAGTAAACAGGGAGGGCCAATAAAATCCAGACCTCAGGATTTTATCAGCTGTGGATTTCCAATATAATTTCCCTCCACAATCTCCTGCATGAAATTCTCTAAGGACCTTATCAGCTTCATCTGAAGTTAGGCAGTTAAGCAGGACACCTTCATGATTTTTCCAAAATAAAACATTATCTATTATACAAAATTTTGAAGCTTTCATTTTTACAAATCTCTTCTTGGTTCTAGATAACCCTGGAGGAGCTTGTAGGTTTAATAATACAAAACATATGTCAGCATACCAAGGTGATTGAAAAAAGGCTTGATTGATCTGTGGAGTCACCATCTCGTGTTCGTTATCCAGTTCATTGATGTCAAGGGCTTGGAAATTAGTTTCAGTCATTAGTTTAGCTAGCCCTTGTCATTTTATAAGTTTTGTTGGTTTGATTTCTATGCCATATTCCAGAATGTTGGCAATCCATTTGCCCCTCTTGCCTTCAATTCCCTCTTGAGATAAAATGTATTTGACTACTGCATTGGGCACATATGCAACTATGTGAGAGTACAGGATATAAACTCTAAAATCCTTTATGGATTTTACAAGGGCATATGCTTGCTTTTCCATGATCTTGTACTTGAGTGGGGCATCCCTAAGGGCTCTACTGAAAAAGGCAATAGGTTTTTCACATCCTAAGTCATCCTTTTGCAGTAAGACAACAACAATTGTATGTTCAGAAGCAAAGGAGAAAATTATAAAATCTCTATCAAAACTAGGGCTTGTAAGAACAGGTGTTTTTGTTAAAGCTATCTTGATTTCTTCAAAAGCTTGTTTAGCCTCAATTGTCCATTTGACCTTGGCATCTTTCTTGAGGATATTGTTCAACAATCTTATCAGCTCAGCCAGGTTAGGAATAAATCTTCTTAGGAAATTATTTTTTCCTAAAAAGGCTTGCAATTCTTTGATGTTTCTTGGATGGGGGACCTGAAGTATAGCTTGAATCCTATCAGGATCAATTCTTATGTCATATTTTGAAATTATATGACCTAGGAGTTTACCTTCTTCCAGAACAAATAGTGATTTCTTTGGGTTCAAAGACATGCCATACTTTCTACAAATTAAGAACACCTGTCTGAGGTGTTTTAAATGTTCTTGGTCTGATTTTGAGAAGGCTGTTAGATCATCAGGGTATATGACTAAGAAATCATGGATTTCTTTAGAAAAAGATATGTCCATTGCCCTTTGGAATGTGGCTCCAACATTCTTGAGTCCAAAAGGCATTTTGACATATTTGAATGTTCCCCAAGGTGTGGTGAAAGCTATTTTATCTTGATCATCTTGGTGAACTAAAATTTGGTTGAATCCTGAGAAGCCATCCAGTAGTGAGATTCTTGAAGCTCCCACTACCCTTTGTAAGATGTGATCCATTTTTGGCAAGGGGTAGTGGTCTTTGAGAGAGACTTTGTTTAAATTTCTCAGATCAACAAAAAGTCTTATCTCCCCAGTTTTCTTTCTTGTAGGTACAAGGTTAGAGATCCATTCAGAAAATCTTATAGGTGCAATGATTTCAGCTTCATACATTTGTTTTACTTCCCTTTCAATTAGGGGAAGAATGACTGGATTTACTCTTCTAAGTTTCAGTTTAAAGGGTTTCTGGTTTTCTTTCAGGCGTATTGAGTGCTGGATAACTGTAGTATCATAGGATTTAAGGTCTTCATAACCCCAGGAAAACACATCTTGAAACTTCAGTTGAATTACTTCAGTTTGTTCTTCGATAATTTCATCAAGATTTGCTAGTTTTAGCTTCTGTAAATTGGCAGAGTCAAAGGTTGTAGGATGTAATATCAGATCTGCTATTTCAGCTGATATAGTCATGTTCAGTTCATTAATTTGGTGTTGATCATCCCTAATGCCTGTGTCAATGTTTAAGTTTGAGAATTCCTCCTTCATGGTCAAAAAATTGTTTATCTGAATATCATTCTCAAATACTTGCCAATTATCTACATTGTCTGGGATAGAAGGCCTTTGTTTAATCTCAGCAGTGAATTTGTGGTTAGGCCCAAAAGGAAGTTTATAGGTGCTTGCAAAAGTTGCCAAACTATGAGCATGCAAGTTGTGGGTCCTAGGTATTTTGGTAAGCTGATATTCTAGGAAGTTGTTGAGTAAGTCTGACACTACTAACCTATAAGACCTTAACCTGGGATCATTTGTGACAAAAGTTCCCTTTATCTGTTGTATAATTAGGTCTGAATCACCCAATATGGAAACTTTTGTCACTCCTAGACTCGTAATCAGTTTGAGGCCTAGTAAAAGGGATTCATACTCATCCATGTTATTTGTACATCTAAAGTTAAGCCTATATGCATGACCTATAGCATGGTCATTTTGAGTATTGTGTATCCACACCCCTGCTCCTACTCCTAGCTTATTTACTGACCCATAAAATTCTAAATACCACAACGTCTCTTGATCAATGCTTGTTTCAATGGATTTACAGACTTGTTCAGTGGGCAGGTCTAATTTTGGTGATTCTTGTGATATATCAGCAGACTGTGTTGGTTTGATTTTTCAGTGGTATTTTGATCTGGAGTTGTGGATTGTTCATTCATATCTCTGGTTTCTGTTGTTTTTAGGAGCTTTACCTCAATTTTGGGACATATATCAACATTGTATAGTATGAATGAGTCCATGTCTGAATGAATCGAGTAAATTGGGAAGTTTTGGGGCTTCTCCTAATTGCTGACCACATATTTCGTCAGTGTTTCTCGGTATAGTCTATTTGGCTGGCCAAAGACTGAGATTGTGGCATATGACATGTCTAGTTGCAGAGATCCATGGAGTTTGGCACCCCATGATCTTGATAAGAGCATACCATATTTGGGTGGAATGTCAACTACTACTACATCCATTAGAATTGTTTTGGATGGATATTGGACTAGGTGTACACAAAGGTCTTTGATCAGGCCTAAACATCTCACCTGGCTGGTATAAAATGAAAACAAATCTTTATAGGTTCTGGTGATATCTAGTTCAAGTTTTTCCATTACTGATTTGGGCGTTAGGTTATGAGAGGCCCCTGAGTCAAACATGGCATTGTGTAACACTTTGTCATGAATGTTTAGGCTTACATAGAATGGAGGAGTGCCTCCATCCATTGATTTTCCATTGACTTCTGAGCTAAAAATCAGCTCTGGTTGATCATCCAGAATATTAACTGCATCCCTTTTTTCTGGTACTTGTAATGATCTATTGATTTCTTGTCTGAAGACCTCATGTTTGGCTAGTTCAGAAAGAGGAATTTCTATTTTCAGTTTGCCAGTTTCTGTTTCTAGATTGAAAGGTTTTTCCATTTGAACTTTTATGTTGTGAGCAGCAAGTTTTTCCCTCTCTGCTGAATCTTGGGTGACCTTGTCCTGGTCAGGTACACAGTTTTGGGGTAAGCTTGAATTGGGTCTGTTTTCTAGAGGTTTGTCCAAGATCTCTTTTGGAAGAGATGGTGTAGATGTAGGTTTACTGGAGGCTGTATATCAGATACATCTTTCACTGTGACCTCCCTTTGGAGTTTTTTATCTGAGGACTCTACTGAAATAACTTTATCACTAGATTTCTTGGGCAGTTTGGTGTTTATTTGTTTGGTATTATCAGGTACATCTATGGTTCTACTTCTTAACTTGTATTGTTTGTGTACTTCATAGACTGCTGTGTCATATCCTTCTCTAAAATCGAATGACTCACCAGATTTTGCTTGGAATTGTTTGTATTCTTGGGCTTGTTGATCATCTTGTGTTAAGAATACTTGTTGTTCACTGTCCAAACCCATTAGATGTATGTGGGGATCTTCTATTTGTTTACTAGTGGTTGAGGCCTCTGCATAGTTTTCTTGAAATGGAGGTCTGGTATTCGGATCAGGACTAATCCTCCCAGTATTTGGGTTTTGGTTTTTTCTAAAATTGGGATTCCTGGTGGTGTTGCTTGTTTTCCCTTCCCAAGAGGACTTTCTCTCCATGGTCTCAACTCTATCTCCCAGCCTCTCCATACCCTTCATGATTGCATCTAGCTTTTGGTCAAAGGTTGAGGGTTCCTCTTTAAATGTTATTCTTCTCTCATTTTTTTTTCTGGTTCTCTTGGAAATCAGGTTTGCCTCCACACTTACAGCTATATTATACATGTCTGCAAGACTTGGAGGTGATCTTTCTCTTAATTGATATGCCATGTCTGGATCAAATCCATCAGGGAATTTGATCAAGGCCAGATCAGGTGGAGGTCTCAAGTTCTGAGGAACTGCGTTGTATACATTGTTGAACCTAGCACAATAATCTTGAACTGTTTCTTGTGGACCCCTTTTCAAGTTATCATACTCTGTTAGTATGTGTAGAGGGTCTTTCTTCTTTTCCCATCTGTTTAAAAAACTAAGGTATAAGGCATCTGGATTGAGTATAGAATTTGCAGCTAGAGACCTAAACCAGTTCCTCACATCCCCTGTAAAACATTGCACAAAAAATTTCATTATTACATCTTCATCATCTATCTCATAGTTCTCAAAATTGTCCTGCATTCTCTTGGTGTGTTTCTAGGCTGTGTAAGTCCCATTACCATCAAAGTAAGTGATTTTTCTTTGATAGTCTTGGGGCATTGCCGCTGGATTTGCAGGTAGGTGTAAAGGAGCATATCTAGCCATATTTGCAGGGATAAAAGGGACAGCAAGAAGAAGTGGAACAACTGGAACAACAGGGATAACAGGAGTAAGGTGTGTTGGGGATGGAGGAGTGGGGAAACTACCTTGGGAAGTGGATGAAGAACAAGGATAAGTGGGGTTGATCTGAGGGTGAACTGATGCTTTGACAGGAGTAGGAATATAGCTCTGGTGAATTGGATCTGTATCTGAGTTTGAGAGCTCTCCTAGCTGCTCTTTTTTCTTTAAGAACTTGGGGATTAATTTGGGGTTTTCAAAGACAGCTGGGGGATTAGGGACAGGGTTGGACCTAGTATAACGTTATTTCTTCTTTGGAGCCAGCTTTTGAGTTTTATTTCCTTGGTATCTTATGAGAAGGTTTAAACAGTAAGCTTATCTCCTTTCAATTGGTAATTTTGAAATAACTCCCCAGTGGAGTTTCCATTACTGTTAACACTCAGGTTGTTCCCTGCTTCCTAAAGGGAATACGATCAAGGTAACCATTGACCAATCTTTTAACTACAGGTCCTAGCCTATCTGTAACCAGAGAGGGCTCTCTCTTTATAATTTAGCTTTGTTGGTGGATGATTTTAGGCTAGTTATGGTGTGCTGTTTTGTTTGATTTTGGTGGGTTTGTGAATTCAAACAGAGCCGAGGTATAGATTACAGAACAGTTTGGTCCATTGGGCAATGGAGTTCAGGTAGTGTGCTACTGAAGTAGGTTTTTAAAGGCAGAGTGTTGCTGCAGAGCCAGATAGGCATCTGTGGAACAATTTCTTAGATTATGAAATGAAGTTATGGAATTAGTAAGTGAAAGGCAATTAAGAATCTTTCCCTATGCTAACAAAGGAAAAATGAAAGTATTGCTTAAGAGCAGTTAAGAATTCTTAAACAATATTCACAATGATAGAATTAGTTTAGACATGAGCAATTAAGAATTCATTTCCATGGCTAATCCAGAAGAGAACATATTTAGAAATAGAGATTGAGCATAGGGTGTGTTCAAACAAATCCTAAGCTATTCTTTTTCTCTATTTACTATGAGTATGAAAATATATGAATTATGGCATACACAGAAAAACACATACACAGTTTAGAATAACTTATTGTTCCAGCAAATGACATAGGAATTCTGTAGCACAACAGATCCATTCATTTCCACCTTCAGAAAGCATAGGAACCAGGAACTCCACCAGCAATTTGTATTATCAAAATGTCTCAGGTATACAACACAGCTCTTCTGAAAGAGTTTCACTACAACCGACCCTCAATACCTTCTTTGAGGGGATATATATACAAAAATGGGATACAAAATATCTCAATAGTGAGTTATTGTGCAATAAATTGCACCACCAACTCTCTTACAAAAATAAATGAAGGAAATAACTACAACATTTAATGTTGACATGGCAGCTATCTTTCTGTCAGACAACTTTTGACTTTATGACTCAGGAAAGTTGGCTGTAGATGTGCCTTTAATTCTGCGTTAGTTGAGCCTGTTGTCTGGGTGCTTTGGTGAGTCACTGTACGGATGATTCCTGTGATACCTACGTGCTGATATGTTTGCTAACCTGTACTGTGACTGAGCTCTGATTTTTCACAAAAAAAAAATAAAATAGTGGCATCACCTGGGCAGAATTTCCAGCATTGCCTGCCACCAATCAGCTAGAGGTAGTTGATGTCTCCTTATCTTCACCAGGGATTCATCTGCTTCTGTATATCTGTAGAAGTTTGGAGGCACTTCAAACAGATGTTTTATCTCATGCTCAATAAAAAATAGATTTTCCAGTTTTTCATACAGAGACTGCCCAGAGGGAGGCCCTATTTCTTCTGTGGAGCTGCTGGATGTTGTTATTTGATTTTCAACATAATTTTTGATCCTTGTGATATACTGATTATGTAATAGCGGTTGTCCTGTGCCAGTCACTAGGCTTCGTAGTCCTTTGTCCTGTAACACTGTCATTTTTTCCCTGAATTCATCAATTTCTGCCTTCATTTCCTGACATTTTCTTTCTAGAGTTTGAGTGAAGTTCCTCAAAGTTAGAAGTTTCTTAGCTGTGAGGATGGTGTATGTTCTGCTGTTTATCTCTAGAGCTCCCAATTCCTCCCTAGTGTGGTTATTGAGGAAATGTATCATTTTATTGGCTTGCTCAGGCATGACTCCTAGTGTTATCCTGGCTCTTTGTATTTCTACATGAGCCATGCCTATTAGTTCAACCTGCTCATGTATTGCCTGGATTGACCTCCATTGGTCATGTATTGATTGGCCAATTTTGGCCCAAATTATCTTCTTGATCTCTGCTAAGGTCTCGCCTAGAAGCAATTCCTTTTCCAAAGTTTTTACTTTGGCCTCCAAGGGCTTTATTTCTCTTTGCTTTTCTGCCACTGTCATTTTGGACTTATCATAGCTGGCCTCTAGCTTGGCCAGTCTATCCTTGGCTTCATTTATTTATGTTACTTGAGTTTCAAGCTCTTTGAAAGATTTCATCAAGTCCTCCATACTCATGCTGGATTTTGCTGCTGTTGGTTCTTCTGTTGTTGCTCCTATTGTTGATGTAGCTGTTGTTGGTGCTGGAATGGCAGGAGGGGCTGCTGCTGCTTGTGTAGGAGGGGCAGGTCGAAGAGTTGTAGATGTTTGAGGGGGCTGGAAGGTAGACTCCCCTTGCTTGTCCTGCAATGCCTTCTCTAATTCTGCTTCCATTTGCAATATTCTTTGATTCATCATTAGAAGTAGATCCATGGCATCATCCACTTTCTTTTCTTATGCAAGTTTTGTTGTTTGACGGTGAATGGTTGGAGGCAA
This sequence comes from Pinus taeda, assembly GCA_000404065.3. Classification (NCBI taxonomy): domain Eukaryota; kingdom Viridiplantae; phylum Streptophyta; class Pinopsida; order Pinales; family Pinaceae; genus Pinus; species Pinus taeda. Next base: position 76,098 of record APFE030868325.1, on the reverse strand, counting down.
TTTTGCCTGCTTTCTCAGTGCAGCAATGTCATCTTCTTTTTTCTTCATAAGGGCCATAACACCCTTTGGATCTTTTGGATCATGTCTAAGATCAATGATTATGTATTCCAAAGTCTTTATTCTGTTGCCTTTAGCAGAGAAAGACAACCTTTCCAAATCAAGCTGTGTATTTGTGTTCTTTAGTGCTTCTTTTAACTGATGGGCCAACATGGCCCTGTCTGCAAGTGTGGCATATACCATTTCCCCTGTCTGTTTGTGCAGCTCTATTTGATCCATGGGGTGTATGTCCTTGGAGAGGACTTCTAGACTTGTTTTGGTGTAGTCTACAGATGATCTGGGTTTTGGCCGTTTAGGCTTAAGATGAGTGAAAATCATCTTATCTTCCTTGAGGTCGTATGCTGCCATCAATCTCTACTGCTTGGAGGGTGTTGTCTTCAAAAATTGATCATATAGTTGAACTCTTAAGAGTTCGTTTTGTGCCTTGATCTCCATGAACCCTCCTTTGATCCCAGCTGGTTTCTTGCCCTGCTGCCTTGAGGAGGATACCTCTGTGCCTTGCTACATGGCCTGTTCTAGCTGAAATGAGCTAGTGGCAGTCTGCTCGTTGGATTTCCTTTCTCTGTTGTGGCTTTCTGCCCTTTCCTCAGTGATGTCTTCTTCCTCTGTTTCAGGTTCAATCCTTGGCCTCTTGGCTTCTGGTTACTTTGTTGACCCACTTGGAGTTGTGACCTCCTCTCTATCTCGCTTTTTTCCTCTCTCTTCATTGAGAGGTGTTTGCAAAAATGGGATTTGGGGTGGTCCATTTTGCTGTAAAGGGGCTTGCCCTTGAGTTTGATCCTTTGAGCTGTTGGGCTGCCCTGCCTCTGTCTCTTGCTGTTCATCCATTATTTCTTTGCCTTTTGCTGTATTGGTGGTTGTAGATGCTTGTTGGGTAGTCTGTGTAGCTGGTTATCCTTTAGTTGAATTACTTCAGTTTCTTCTTCGATAATTTCATCAAGATCTGCTAGTTTTAGCTTCTGTAAATTGGCAGAGTCAAAGGTTGTAGGATGTAATATCAGATCTTCTATTTCAGCTGATATAGTCATGTTCAGTTCATTAATTTGGTTCTGATCATCCCTAATGCCTGTGTCAATGTTTAAGTTTGAGAATTCCTCCTTCATGGTCAAAAAATTGTTTATCTGAATATCATTCTCAAATACTTGCCAATTATCTACATTGTCTGGGACAGAAGGCCTTTGTTTAATCTCAGCAGTGAACTGGTGGTTAGGCCCAAAAGGAAGTTTACAGGTGCTTGCAAAAGTTGCCAAACTATGAGCATGCAAGTTGTGGCTCCTAGGTATTTTGGTAAGCTGATATTCCAAGAAGTTGTTGAGCAAGTCTGTCACTACTAACCTATAAGACCTTAACCTGGGATCATTTGTGACAAAAGTTCCCTTTATCTGTTGTATAATTAGGTCTGAATCACCCAATATGGAAACTTTGGTCACTCCTAGACTCTTAATCAGTTTGAGGCCTAGTAAAAGGGCTTCATACTCATCCATGTTATTTGTACATCTAAAGTTAAGCCTATATGCATGACCTATAGCATGGTCATTTTGAGTATTGTGTATCCAGACCCCTGCTCCTAATCCTAGCTTATTTACTGACCCATAAAATTCTAAATACCACAACGTCTCTTGATCAATGCTTATTTCAATCGATTTACAGACTTGTTCAGTGGGCAGGTCTAATTTTGGTGATTCTTGTGATATATCAGCAGACTATGTTGGTTTGATTACATCAGTGGTCTTTTAATCTGGAGCTGTGGATTGTTCATTCATATCTCTAGTTTCTGTTGTTTTTAGGAGCTTTACCTCAGTTTTGGGACATATATCAGCATTGTATAGTATGAATGAGTCCATGTCTGAATAAATAGAGTAAATTGGGAAGTTTTGGGGCTTCTCCTAATTGCTGACCACATATTTCGTCAATGTTTCTCGGTATAGTCTATTTGGATGGCCAAAGACTGAGATTGTGGCATATGACATGTCTAGTTGCAGAGATCCTTGGAGTTTGGAACCCCATGATCTTGATAAGAGCATACCATATTTGGGTGGAATGTCAACTAGTACTACATCCATTAGAATTGTTTTGGCTGGATATTGGACTAGGGATACACAAAGGTCTTTGATTAGGCCTAAACATCTCACCTGGCTGGTATAAAATGAAAACAAATATTTATAGGTTCTGGTGATATCTAGTTCAAGTTTTTCCATTACTGATTTGGGCGTTAGGTTATGAGAGGCCCTTGAGTCAAACATGGCATTGTGTAACACTTTGTCATGAATGTTTAGGCTTACATAGAATGGAGGACTGCCTCCATCCACTGATTTTCCATTGACTTCTGAGCTAAAAATCAGCTCTGGTTGATCATCCAGAATATTAACTGCATCCCTTTTTTCTGGTACTTGTAATGATCTATTGATTTCTTGTCTGAAGACCTCATGTTTGGCTAGTTCAGAAAGAGGAATTTCTATTTTCAGTTTTCCAGTTTCTGTTTCTAGATTGAAAGGTTTTTCCATTTGAACTTTTATGTTGTGAGCAGCAAGTTTTTCCCTCTCTGCTGAATCTTGGGTGACCTTGTCCTGGTCAGGTACACAGTTTTGGGGTAAGCTTGAATTGGGTCTGTTTTCTAGAGGTCTGGCCAAGATCTCTTTTGGAAGAGATGGTGTAGATGTAGGTTTATTGGAGGCTGTATATCAGATACATCTTCCACTGTGACCTCCCTTTGGAGTTTTTTATCTGAGGACTCTACTAAAATAGCTTTATCACTAGATTTCTTGGGAAGTTTGGTGTTTGTTTGTTTGGTATTATTAGGTACATCTATGGTTCTACTTCTTAACTTGTATTGTTTGTGTATTTCATAGACTGTTGTGTCATACCCTTCTCTAAAATCAAATGACTCACCAGATTTTGCTTGGAATTGTTTGTATTCCTGGGCTTGTTGATCATCTTGTGTTAAGAATACTTGTTGTTCACTGTCCAAACCCATTATATTTATGTGGGGATCTTCTATTTGTTCACTAGTGGTTGAGGCCTCTGCATAGTTTTCTTGAAATGGAGGTCTGGTATTCTGATCGGGACTAATCCTCCCAGTATTTGGGTTTTGGTTTTTTCTAAAATTGGGATTCCTAGTGGTGTTGCTTGTTTTCCCTTCCCAAGAGGACTTTCTCTCCATGGTCTCAACTCTATCTCCCAGCCTCTCCATACCCTTCATGATTGCATCTAGATTTTGGTCAAAGGCTGAGGGTTCCTCTTTAAATGTTATTCTTCTCTCATTTTTTTCTCTAGTTCTCTTGGAAATCAGGTTTGCCTCCACACTTACAGCTATATTATACATGTCTGCAAGACTTGGAGGTGATCTTTCTCTTAATTGATATGCCATGTCTGGATCAAGTCCATCAGGGAATTTGATCAAGGCCAGATCAGGTGGAGGTCTCAAGTTCTGAGGAATGGCATTGTATACATTGTTGAACCTAGCACAATAATCTTGAACTGTTTCTTGTGGACCCCTTTTCAAGTTATCATACTCTGTTAGTATGTGTAGAGGGTCTTTCTTCTTTTCCCATCTGTTTAAAAATCTAAGGTATAAGGCATATGGATTGAGTATAGAATTTGCAGCTAGAGACCTAAACCAATTCCTCACATCCCCTGTCAAACATTGCACAAAAATTTTCATTCTTACATCTTCATCATCTATCTCGTAGTTCTCAAAATAGTCCTGCATTCTCTTGGTGTGTTGCTAGGCTGTGTAAGTTCCATTACCATCAACGTAAGTGATTTTGCTTTGATAGTCTTGGGGCATTGCCCCTGGATTTGCAGGTAGGTGTAAAGGAGCATATCTAGCCATATTTGCAGGGATAAAAGGGACAGCAAGAAGAAGTGGAACAACTAGAACAACAGCGATAACAGGAGTAAGGTGTGTTGGGGATGGAGGAGTGGGGAAACTGCCTTGGGAAGTGGATGAAGAACTAGGATAAGTGGGGGTGATCTGAGGGTGAACTGATGCTTTGACAGGAGTAGGAATATAGCTCTGGTGAATTGGATCTGTATCTGAGTTTGAGAGCTCTCCTAGCTGCTCTTTTTTCTTCAAGAACTTGGGGATTAAATTGGGGTTTTCAAAGACAGCTAGGGGATTAGGGTCAGGGTTGGACCTAGTATAACGTGATTTCTTCTTTGGAGCCAGCTTCTGAGTTTTATTTCCTTGGTATCTTATGAGAAGGTTTAAACAGTAAGCTTATTTCCTTTCAATTGGTAATTTTGAAATAACTCCCCAGTGGAGTTGCCATTAATGTTAACACTCAGGTTGTTCCCTACTTCCCAAAGGGAATACGACCGAGTTAACCACTGACCGATCTTTTAGCTACAGGTCCTAGCCTATCTGTAACCAGAGATGGCTCTCTCTTTATAATTTAGCTTTGTTGGTGGATGATTTTAGGCTAGTTATTGTGTGCTGTTTTGTTTGAGTTTGGTGGGTTTGTGAATTCAAACAGAGCCGTGGTATGGATTACAGAACAATTTGGTCCATTGGGCAATGGAGTTCAGGTAGTGTGCTGCTGAAGTAGGTTTTTAAACGCAGAGTGTTGTTGTAGAGCCAGATAGGCATCTGTGGAACAATTTCTTAGATTATGAAATGAAGTTATGGAATTAGTAAGTGAAAGGCAATTAAGAATCTTTCCCTATGCTAACAAAGGAAAAATGAAAGTATTGCTTAAGAGCAGTTAAGAATTCTTAAACAATATTCACAATGATAGAATTAGTTTAGATGTGAGCAATTAAGAATTCATATCCATGGCTAATCTAGAAGAGAACATATTTAGAAATAGAGATTGAGCATAGGGTGTGTTCAAACAAATCCTAAGCTATTCTTTTTCTCTATTTACTATGAGTATGAAAATATATGAATTATGGCATACACAGAAAAACACATACACAGTGTAGAATAACTTATTGTTCCAGCAAATGACATAGGAATTCTGTAGCACAACAGATCCATTCATTTCCACCTTCAGACAGCATAGGAACCAGGAACTCCACCAGCAATTTGTATTATCAAAATGTCTCAGGTATACAACACAGCTCTTCTGAAAGAGTTTCACTACAACCGACCCTCAATACCTTCTTTGAGGGGATATATATACAAGAATGGGATACAAAATATCTCAATAGTGAGTTATTGTGCAATAAATTGCACCACCAACTCTCTTACAAAAATAAATGAAGGAAATAACTACAACATTTAATGTTGACATGGCAGCTATCTTTCTGTCAGACAACTTTTGACTTTATGGCTCAGGAAAGTTGGTTGTAGATGTGCCTTTAATTCTGCGTTAGTTGAGCCTGTTGTCTGGGTGCTTTGGTGAGTCACTGTACGGATGCTTCCTGTAATACCTACGTGCTAATCTGTCTGCTAACCTGTACTCTGACTGAGCTCTGATTTTTCACAAAAAAGAAATAAAATAGTGGCATCACCTGGGCAGAATTTCCAGCATTGCCTGCCACCAATCAGCTCGAGGTAGTTGATGTCTCCTTATCTTCACCGGGGATTCATCTGCTTCTGTATATCTGTAGAAGTTTGGAGGCAATTCAAACAGATGTTTTATCTCATGCTCAATAAAAAATAGATTTTCCAGTTTTTCATACAGAGACTGCCCAGAGGGAGGCCCTCTTTCTTCTGTGGAGCTGCTGGATGCTGTTATTTGATTTTCAACATAATTGTTGATCCTTGTGATAAATTGATCATGTAACAGCAGCTGTCCTGTGCCAGTAACTAGGCTTCATAGTCCTTTGTCCTGTAACACTGTCATTTTTTCCCTGAATTCATCAATTTTTGCCTTCATTTCCTAACATTTTCTTTCTAGAGTTTGAGTGAAGTTCCTCAAAGTTAGCACTTTCTTAGCTGTGAGGATGGTGTCTATTCTGTTGTTTATCTCTAGAGCTGCCAATTCCTCCCTAGTGTGGTTATTAAGGAAATGTATCATTTTATTGGCTTGCTCAGGCATGACTCCTAGTGTTGTCCAGGCTCTTTGAATTTATACATGAGCCATGCCTATTAGTTCAACCTGCTCATGTATTGCCTGGATTGACCTCCATTGGTCATGTATTGATTGGCCAATTTTGGGCCAAATTATCTTCTTGATCTCTGCTAAGGTCTTGCCTAGAAGCAATTCCTTTTCCAAAGTTTTTACTTTGGCCTCCAAGGCCTTTATTTCTCTTTGCTTTTCTGCCACTGTCATTTTGGACTTATCATAGCTGGCCTCTAGCTTGGCCAGTCTATCCTTGGCTTCATTTATTTATGTTACTTGAGTTTCAAGCTCTTTGAAAGATTTCATCAAGTCCTCCATACTCATGCTGGATTTTGCTGCTGTTGTTGCTTTTGTTGTTGCTCCTGTTGTTGATGTAGCTGTTGTTGGTGCTGGAATGGCAGGAGGGGCTGCTGCTCCTTGTGTAGGAGGGGCAGGTCGAAGAGTTGTAGATGTTTGAGGGGGCTGGGAGGTAGACTCCCCTTGCTTGTCCTGCAATGCCTTCTCTAATTCTACTTCCATTTGAAATATTCTTTGATTCATCAAAATAAGCAGATCCATGGCATCATCCACTTTCTTTTCTTGTGCAAGTTCTGTTGTTTGAGGGTGAATGGTTGGAGGAAATTTTTCCTGCTTTCTCAGTGCAACAATGTCATCCTATTTTTTCTTCATAAGGGCCATAACACCCTTTGGATCTTTTGGATCATGTCCGAGATCAATGATTATGTATTCCAAAGTCTTTATTCTGTTGCATTTAGCAGAGAAAGACAACCTTTCCAAATCAAGCTGTGTATTTGTGTTCTTTAGTGCTTCTTTTAACTGATGGGCCAACATGGCCCTGTCTGCAAGTGTGGCATATACCATTTCCCCTGTCTGTTTGTGCAGCTCTATTTGATCCATGGGGTGTATGTCCTTGGAGAGGACTTCTAGACTTGTTTTGGTGTAGTCTGCAGATGATCTGGGTTTTGGCAGTTTAGGCTTAAGATGAGTGAAAATCATCTTATCTTCCTTGAGGTCGTATGCTGCCATCAATCTCTGCTGCTTGGAGGGTGTTGTCTTCAAAAATTGATCATATAGTTGAACTCTTAAGAGTTCATTTTGTGCCTTGATCTCCATGAAACCTCCTTTGATCCCAGCTGGTTTCTTTCCCTGCTTGTGCCTTGTTGCATGGCCTGTTCTAGCTGAAATGAGCTAGTGGCAGTCTGCTGGCTGGATTTCCTTTCTTTGCTGTGGCTTTCCGCCCTTTCCTCACTGATGTCTTCTTCCTCTGTTTCAGGTTCAATCCTTGGCCTCTTGGCTTCTGGTTGCTTTGTTGACCCACTTGGAGTTGTGACGTCCTCTCTATCTCACTTTTTTACTCTCTCTTCATTGAGAGGTGTTTGCAAAACTGGGATTTGGGGTTGTCCATTTTGCTATAAACGGGCTTGCCCTTGAGTTTGATCCTTTGAGGTGTTGGGCTGCCTTACCTCTGTCTCTTGCTGTTCATCCATTATTTATTTGCCTTTTGTTGTAGTGGTGGTTGTAGATGCTTGTTGGGTAGTCTGTGCAGCTGGAGCAGTGGATGTGCCTTCTCCTACTTGGACTGGTTGCTTGAACAGGACCTGTTGACAAGAATCCAAGTCACGAGTTTTCTCTAAATCTTTCACAGTCTACTCCATTTTCTCTTCCTGAGTAAATTCTTCTACTATTGATTCAGACACCCATTCATCTTGGTTGGAAAAGTGTTCTATTTGTGGATATGGGCAATGTTTATAGGCTAGCAGCCTGTACTTGACTCTCCTAGCACTCATAAAGCCTTCAGGGTCATAAGGGACCCACCAAAAGCTTCTTTTAAGTTTGAGGTGGTGCCCCAGTATTTGATCAGCTTCTTGCCAACCATCTTTCTTGTTCATGATGAATGGGCCTAGGTGGTCTCTGAATTTGAGATTAGCTTTCATCTTGGCACTGTGGAAGTGTGTAAGATCAGAGTTTATGAGTTGTCTATAGTATTCCAGGGCAAACAACCTCATAGGCACATACCTTGCGAGCCTGTAGGGACAGAGCTCACAACCATAGATTCTAATAACTATGTGATTTTCGTATAAATGCCAATCACCTATTTTGTAATTCCTGGACAGTTGTAAGATTTTCTGCATATCTTTGGACAATCTGTCAAGAGGAGTCCTCTTCAAGAGGCATGTGACTGGATAGACAAATTGGTCAATAAATTCAGAGTAGGAATAGGGAGAATTCTGGACTTGGTGGAAGACTGAAGACCAGAAGATGACAGACCTCCTTTCTCCGTGGGAGTCTAGCTTCTTGATTGGGCACTGGAAGCAATCTGTCTAATAATACATGAAGAGGTGATATATGTATGATGAATATTTAAATATTTCTTCCCTTTTCAGCCTTGACAGTTGGTCATGCATCTTGTTGGCAATATACTTGGCATAATTGTATTTTACAGCAGGGGGCTTCTCAAGGCTATATGCAGATAGCATGACCAACACAGTTTCATCAACATGCTCATTTGTCATGAACCCCAGCATAGAAGTTAACATGTCCACCAGCAACTTGCCTACCTCATCGAAATTTGTATATGAAGAAAGGAGGTGGCTCAGAAGGTTGGCAGTCTGCCTTCATGAAATTTTTGGCCACTACAGCAATGTTTGTGCTAGAGAGCTTGGAGCCCTCATCTAGCAAGTACTTAATGGAAAAAGGGTATAGCAGCTGGGTTTGTTTGTAATTGAGCATCTGATTTATGGAGTCTGGTGTTATGTAGAAGAGGATGCTCCCAGATGGAGACTTTACAACTCTAAGCTTCTGGTCATAGTTTTCTTCACAGAGGTGAATGACTTCAGGAATGACATTTACAGATGGTAGGAAATAGGTGGGCAGATTGGACTCCCAGATGCCATACATGTCACTGTTTTCCAAGTGACTGTTCTTCAGTTGGCAGAAGGTCTGTAAGTGGTTCCTCTCTGCCAGAAAATCTGCAATGAGGAAATCACTGTCTACCAGTGGCATAGCTTCAAGCTCTTTATTGTGTGGATTCACAGGAGCTACATCCATTGCAGATGGAGTGGCCGTGTCTGATTTTAACTGGATTTTTACTTGAGTTTAGGATAGGTGCAAAGGCTGGGGAATGCCCACTAAATTGTGTTTGGCAGTGAACACTCTGAGAGTATGAGGAAACTCTTTTCAGGTTTGATGAACTGTGGGGCACTCTATTGGAAAAACCAGAGTGTGTTTGAGCTAATTAGCTGGTTTTTTAAGGGAATTTCTGATATCATGGATGAGGGAGCAGTTGTATTTGCTTTTAGCCAGTGGCTCAGCTTCTCCAATTCGTTTTTATGGTAAAATCGCAGAAGGGCGCGGGTTTCTTGCAGAGCTTTGTCGTGCAGGGATTTTACCAGGTTTTTAGGAAGTTTCAGTGGACAAATTTATCTGTGAGGAGCTTTTGCAGAGTTTCTTTACAGGAATTTAGGAGAAAATTTGGAGAAATGTGGGTAAAGTAGGTCACCTGCAGAAAATACCTGGTTTTCTCGGTGCGGGAGGCATCAAGCTGGATCAGTTGTAGCTACTTCGATCGACGTTGAGGGTGGCAACAACTTTGGTGGGTGAATTCTTAATTTCGGTCGTTGGGCGACGTTTTTTGCATGCAGAGTGCTGTGGAAACGACGAATGAAAATGACAAATAATGGTCATTTCCAATCTTTTTATGCATTTTCGACCCTTTGGCGCCTTTTTGGTGATGACGTCATGCTGACATCATCATGGGTCCGGGTATGGCAGGGTGACGTGGCAGCTGACGTGGGTGGCCAGGTGGCGGTGACACAGTGGCAGGGAAGACGGGTGGACAGACGACGTGGAGGCGCAGTGGCAGAAAAGGCGAGGTGACGTCACGCTGACGGGGGCATGACGTCAGCGAAGGGGGATGGGCGTTAAGTGGTTTCCCCGAAGGCCCCATAGGTGGTAAGCGGTATAAGGCGGGGGGGCTCCGAACAGTGCGGGAGGCCGACATGTGGCGGGGGTACGACAGGAATACCGCCAATCCCCCGGATGCAAAAGACCGGGCATCTCCCCAGCGAAAACGACCGCCCATCGTTGGATGAGTGGGGCCGGTGATCGGACGGTGGGCGGCAACTGTGGTGCGGTGGCACGTTAAGGCAGGGGGACCCGCCTATTAATTTAATTGATTTAAATAAATCAAGCGCAGGGGGGTTTTAACCTTAGGTTTCAGGTTTTTAGGTTTATTTGCGCCCATTTGTAAATGTTTTTATTTAAAAAAAAAACATTATAATAAATGTATTTCGGGCAGAAAAAGGGGTAGGAAGGGTTAATGAGGGCGGGGATTCTGATTTTTTGACTTTCAACCATAGTTTTTTGACAAAAACCATAGTTTTTGGGTGAATGAGGGTTAATATTAACCCCTGATGGGTTGATATTCCCCAAGAGAGGGCTATATAGCTATAGTGCTAGGGGGAGGGTATTTATATAGATTTTGTTGGGAATTTTTTCATAGATCTTTATAGAATTAGGGAAGGGGGGAGTTAGGGAGCTAAATAACATGTTAGTTGTTAATATGACATTGTGAGGTGAGTGAAGGGGTAAAGACTATGTTTTAAGAAGTAAAACTTAGGAATGGAGGGTGAGGGAATTGAGAATGAAGGTTTTTACACAAAAAATGTGGCTTCTTTTCCTTGATTGAACTTCATAGTTGGACTTGGTATTTGGTCATGAACTGAAGTGGAACAAGACACTTGGGCAGATCTCAGGGTCCTTGGGGATGTTAGTAAATGAAGTTTGGGGGAAAATAGGGGGAAATTAGACATGCTTCCAATGTTATGTCCTAAAACCTCTGCTTTGATGCCAATACCCTTAATGGCATGAGTCTTTGTACTTGATAAGCCAATTGGTGATGGCCCTTCCTTTATGCAACCTTGCACTACTTACCCATCCTAGTAATCCTAACATTTTTTCTTCACTTGAAGTGGGTGTACTTGAATTAGCAAACCCTGATTGTTCTCTTTTTCTTTTGACTTCCCTCCTATCTAAATGTACCCTTATTTCTTCCAAGGACCCAGATTAAGTAGTTGGGCTCCTTTATTTCTCTACCTAGCTAGTCATCTGTCAAGCTTGAGCTGTTTGGACAGGAAACATTCTCTATTCTGCAACAAGCAATTTAAACATGGCATGGTATAGATTTAGACTATTGGGCCATCCATCAAGTATGATTAGCAGCAGTATTTGTAGAGTATGATACTGCCGAGAGATAGTAGTGGCATTTTGATTGGCCACTTTCCTGGTCTTTAGTTTGGGGTTCATTTTCACTTTTCTATTGACCATTTGTTTTTCTTGCCTTTTGATTATTCTTTTAAGGCATACCCTCTTTTCATTTTTTAATTTTCATAGTATGTACACCAAATATGTAACCTTTGCAGCTTGCAATCATGAACATATTTAGCCCTTCCACTGTCAATCATGAAAGATGAAACCTATTGGTATAGGAACCTAACACCTACCAGATTCTACAACCACCTCCCCGACGAGAATAGTTCGTTGTAGATCAGATTTCCTCCCTCTTTTCTTTGAGTCTTTGAAGAGTTTCTTCTCATCCCATGGGCTTCCCTACTAGATGCCTAGGGATTTTTGATTCTGCTGCACGCGGGCAAGAGCCACAGTTAGGTTCTCGATCTGCTTCTCCGAGATCTCGTCAAAGTCCTTTTCTTTGCATGCTTGCTCAAGAGTCAAGATTTCTAGGTCTCCTATATCTACCATTTCATTTTCATCTTCCATGGGAGTGATCTGGTTCTCATTATCCCTAGTATTGTCAACCTCCATGTTGTGAGGATGGCTAGAGCTAGATTTAGGTGTCGAGCTAAGTGGGGGCTTGGGGATGGCTTCTGAGAGGGGGGTATCAGAAATAGGGGTGACAAGGATTTCAAAGCTATTGCTGGTAGAAGGAGGAAGTGGTGGTTGAGAGGGGGATTTGGGGTTTGGAGGAGGGGATTTCTTGTTGTGTCAGAACCGGTTCTGGACTTTGGTGAAGCCTTCAGCATCAGGGGTAGAGGCAGAATCTGAGGGCTTACATGGAGGCGCATTCAGAGGACAATCACGGAATAAATCTCCATGGTATGGAATTTACTACATCTAGAAGGCACATGTTCATAATCTAAGGTTTGCACCCATTCATAATCATCATGAGAGAGACTTACTGAGTCGACGAGAGCTTGCGTGAGGTGCATGAAGACGAAGATCCAAGCATAGGAGGTGTACCGTGTGAGCTTTGTTTCCTCTGCAATTTTAATGAATTCACTAAGACCGTTGCCAATATCCTTTAAGGATTCTTTGTCCCAATATTCCAGCGGCAAGGAGTAGAGTCGAATCCAGACAAGTGCCCAACTAAAGTCCTCTTTATCTGGGTTAAATCTTTCGATCGAGTCCCTAAGATAGAGACCTAAGGAGTTGAAAAAGTAGGGGCCTTCATCCATGACTTGATTCTTATCTTCGAGGTAGTTAAAAATGGCAATAAAGAATCCTTTGGGTCCAAGTTGCAGTGTTACCTACCCTTTTGGCTTCCATTTGGCCCTAATCCATCCATGTAGGGCTTTTTTAGTTGGCCAAAACCTGACGAATTTGCCAATCAGCGCATGGTCTCTCATGTACTAGACCTGGCCATTGATCTTGTGGCTTGGTAGCTCGATCTTGGGACGTTCAGTTGCTATTGGTCTACACGTAGCAGAGGTGGCTTTGGGTGCATCTGTAGTGCCTTGCGCTTCCATCGTTTTGTTCTGTGGATTGTCTGGCTTATCACCCAGTGGAGTCTTCTGCGTATTGTTGTCCTGCAGTTTTTGGCCTGTTGGAGAGCTGTGTGCATTACCTTGAATAGGTTGGTTTGTGTCGTCTAACATCTTTTTGGACATCTCAGCATTGACGTTGGGGGAGGCATTGAGAGCCTCCCCGTGAGACGCCGCCATTGAAAGGGATCAGCAGGTGTACTCACGCGGACACAGACTAGGTCAACCATTGTTAGTAGAGTACTTTGCAATGTGCAGCTCCGTAACAGCGAGGCTAGAAACTCTAGCCCAAAAGTTGCAGAGCCAATGAGCTACAATTGCTTTCGGATTTACAATTTTTATTAAAAATAATAATATTAATTAATAAAATGAGTAATATCAATTAATAAAAATAATTCATATCAATTTATTATTATTAATAATTAATAATGATATTAAATTTAATTATTAATAATTTTAATTTTAATATTAATATTTGCTAATATTATTTATTAATATTAATTTATTATTATTACTTAATAATTTATAAATATAATTAACAATAAATGCAACGATATTTATTAAAAATAATAGTATTGTTAATTAATAATAATAGTAAATGCCCTACATGCATCTAAATTAAGGATGTACTAAGGGTCTAGAGGGATCAAATATCTTTTCAAATCAACAATTAAGATGTATCTAGGAGTTAAGATAATTATTAATTTTATATTTTT
>APFE030868325.1:6888-62521 GCA_000404065.3 Pinus taeda | reverse complement strand
AGTCAAAATGTTAAAGATTACAACATCTCTACTATACTAGGATCAAATGTTTGCATAGGATTTAAGTTTAGTAATATAAGGAAATTTATTAAAGTGAATTAGGTGAGGGGAAATCTTGGATAAAATATAGTTATTACAATATTTATTACCATTCACACCCAATAAAAGTGGATAGGGATGGGAGAAATACTAATTAGAATGTAATATTATTACATTTTACTTAATATTTATTTTCATACCTCAACCTAAATATTACATTTTACTCAATATTTTCTAATTTTATAATTGAATTTGTTTACTTACAAAGTTCAAATATAAACAAAAAATTACAATAAGAAGTGGACAACTTGACTTGGAAATATTAGAGGAAATGTAATATTATAATATTATATTTTGCTTAATAAACCTATTAAAAAGTGGAAATAGGTAGGCACAAATAATAGATAAAATGTAATAATTACATTTTTCATAATATTTCCCCCACCTCTCATCATATCCACACAAATGCCCAATACCTCTAACATATCAATAATTTTTTTTACTTTAATGACTACATGGAATGCCATCATTTTCTACACCTAATTATGTATCTGTCCTTTTTTTTTTTAATAGAGTGATTTTTATTTCATTATTGCATTATTTTATTTTATTTTCACCTAGATAAGCTATTTAGGTTACATTACGTTATACATTTCTAGCATACTAAAAGAATTAGATCTAGGCTGAATGAAGGAATTACATATCTCAATAATTTTTCTCTTTTTTAATTCTAATTACTTTATCTCACTATATAAAGTATCATGTAAAATAAAGGTGAAAAATTAAGATTTTTATTAATGGCCTACATTGTTTTAAGAGTAGATTTTTCTTTTCTTTTTTCTAAAGAAACATTTGACACAACATCTCAAACATATACATATATTAGGTGGCACAAGATGGAATATCTATATACTAGTATATATAAAACTTTTCCTCATCTCCTCATGCTCATGTCAAGTGAAGAAATTTTATGAGTAATTACAATAGTAAACTTAAAATCGATTATTGAATTTATATTAATTAACAATAATTAATATTAATCAAAAACTTGTTATTAATTATACTAATATTATTATTATTTTACCATTAACCTCTAACTATATTGGTTAATGTGATTTTTCATGTGTTTGATATATTACTAGCTAATATCAATTATAGTTATTAATTTGGTTGTGCTAGTAAATACAAAGAAAAATACAATAATTGTATTGATTTCTCTTCAAAATTCATTTAGTTATAAAAATATGAAAAAGATTTGAAACCTTGTCCAAATAACAAGGTAATTATAAATTTAAAATGTACATGAATCATATATGTCATCATGTTTATAAGAATCCCGTAGCAGAAATTGTAAGACAAGTTATTATGAATATAATGGTTTTTCTTTGAAAACACCACATCAAACATTTTATTGTTAAAGTAAATAATTTTTTTTATAAGAGAAAACTATACACCACAGGAACTCTTTGTTAACTAGTTATTTCACCACGTGGATTCCACTGATTAAAAGAAAGTGTAGATAGTAATGGTAGTGACAGAACTTAAATATAAATCTAAGTAATCTAACGAACATTGAGTATTACAACTTCACAGAAAAATCTGGAAGGGTTGAACTAACATCCATGTATGTGGAAGAAAAATCTGCGTGCATACCATCAATTATTTCGAAGAGATTTGAGGGTCTACCTGTAATAACCAATATAAAGATCTATTAGACAAGTTGCATCAAAATTCTAGAAATCTATAGGAAGTGTATTGAAAGTTTTTCGCGCAAGTTGATGTAATTTCCCTGAGTGTCATGTACCATAATACCTATTGGAGAGAAGTTTTGTCATTAACACTAAAAAGTAAATACTCGAATAAATAGATAGCTAGGTCAGGAAAGAATGAAACAGGAGGGTACAAGGGTTTTACCTTAAGAAATCACCCTAAAAAATGCCGTGTTGGTCTCCAAAGGAGCAGTCATTAAGACTCGTCACCTAAATAATTAAGGAATACAAAGGTTGCAAAAGAGAAAGGGTTGTCGATAAATATATAAGAAAATTGAGAATGCAATCCCCAGTTGACTTGACGATATCCAAAGCAACATGGATAGGAGAAAACAAAAGCAGATTTGCCGAACTTGTTCTTCAAGAATTGATCTGTGTCAATCGAAGGAAAATGAATGAGAACATAATTGTTAATAAAATATTGGCAATGTGGTAGGGGCTTATCAGAAGTGCAAGATACATTGGGGAGGTGGTAGGGGAACCAATATCAAAGTAGAAGTATTGGAACTAGGAGGTCTGCTTTAGTTATGTGCAAGATACATTGGGGAGGTGGTAGGGTAACCAACATGAAAACAGAAGCAATGGCACTGTGGAGTCTATTTTGGTTAGTTACCTTCCCTAACATTCCAATACTCCACATCTATGGGGATTTACAAACCATTATCAATCATGTAATAGGAAAGACTCACATTCAACAACCACTCCTTGAGGGCTCCCTATGGAAAATTGATAATCTCATGAGAACATTCCAAGTTATCTCCATCCAACATATTAGCACTGTTCACAATTCCACTGTTGATGACATGTCCAAACTTGGTATTTGGGCTCAGCATGATGGAATGCACATCCACTTGGTGAGGGATGCAGTTTTGATGTTGGTTTTCTTCCATTCCCCTGAGTTGGACCAGGGTTCACAATTCCACTGTTGATGACATGCCCAAACTTGATATTTGGGCTCAGCATGATGGAATGCACATCTAGTTGGTGATGGAGGGATACATTTTTGATGTTGGTTTTCTTCCATTCCCCTAAGCTGGACCACTGTTTTTTCTTATCCAATTTATGCCCTTGTCATAATTGCATTATTATGATCTACTATGTTTTGTTTTTCCTTTTCATATGCCTGAGGTTTCTGATATCTTGTTGTTTGGGACATCAATGAACATCTTATTTTCTAATTTCAATTTCATCACTAATGACTTATACTGAAACATGTGTGATATGGTATTAGATACCTTATAGTATGTTTTTCTTATTTAGATGATGCACCTCATTTGATGGTGCTCCCAATATGCATATATGTGCTGGTTTTTATTAATACAATACCCGTTTGTTTTTTCACACTGGAAAAGATACTGCCAATGTTGACAGTAAAATTATATATGCAATGACACTGTGGAGTATGTTAGAAATAAATTTTATCTATGGCAAGAATGAATCGGAACCGAAGGGGGAATTGCATAGTATTTCCCCTGTGTAAGAAATATATTATGTTTACTGTTCATAGAAAACCCTAATTTATCAAAAGAAGACGTGCAATTTGAGTAACTTAGATGAAACCCATGTCGAGTCAAATAAAGAGAAGAAAAAATAAAATAACTAAGAAACCAAAGACAAATCATACCAAGACTTAAGTGATAGGGTAACACATTGTTCAATTACTCTAGAGTTTTCCTATGAGACCTATCACGAATGCCAAACTTGTTATTTAGGAATAAAATGACATTTTGAATTTGAATTTGAATATAAAAGGAAAGAAAAAAGAGAAAACAACTCACGACTCTTCCAATAGGTTTCTCTATCAAGATCAAGTGCTAACATAATATCTAGTAAGAAGAACATTCTGAATGTCCCATGACTGTAGCTAGTGAGAAGGCGAAAATGAATAACATACAAGAGTGGTCATGATAAGTTGGGTTGATTTGATAAGATAGGGATTAACCTTAACAAAATGTTGCAATGAAACTTATCACATGTAGGTTTTAGTTATTTACAAAAATTATTTTTTAAAAATAAAAATTACATAATTAGCATAACATAAAATTATAATTTTTGTTCACAAATTTTATGGATGAAGAATAAATTGAAGCACATTAAGGTATATTTGACTATTATGAGTCCAATCATGCATGATAATACTAGTGCCATCAATATCTTTAAGAATCTTAGTCATGCACTAAATATCAAGCACATCAATATCTTTAAGAATCTTGTTATGCACTCAAATATCAAGCACATTACTATCAAGTTCCATTTCTTAAGAGAACATGTTGGGGGTTCAACTTGAACATATGGCCAATAAATACCAACTTACAAACATATTTACTAAAGAAATTGCAAGACAACCCTTTGAGTATCTCATGGAGTAGACAGGTGTTGTGACTTCTCCTCCCAAATGACAAAATTATAATAAGTGTTAACACCCACTCAACATGTGGGACCAATTAACATCAAAGGGGTAGAATATTATAGGTGCTTGGGAGAAGAACAAATATGAAGAAGATCATGCCTTATTTTAGTGTTTCTATCACTTCCAAAGGGGGATATTGTTGGATAGTTGGCATTATCTGAATGGTTGGTCGCACTTGGTTGTTCTCATTGATATCAACTCCAGTAGAATCAATAGATTATGGAATTGATGTGCTTGATGTGTTAATCTAAGTAGGAGTCCCATGGTTGTTTCAATATCTTGTAGAGAAATTTCATAGTAGGACCCTTAGAAAAGTCATAAATGATGATTATGATGGTTCAGAGGACTTACGATTTTGAGGCATTTCTGCATTGGGAGATTTTCTCTTATGCTCTTAGTTATGGCACACTTGGATAGTGCTTTGCAAAATATTTCCAACTTTATGAGGAAATCCATAAATGGTTTCCACGATCAAAATTTTTTGATAATCAAAGTAAGTAGCTTGAATTCCTTATGAGGTAAGTAGCTTGAAGTCCTTAGGAGGAGTTGCTAGACTCCTAGAAGGTGAGAATCCTAGAAGCATTGAGATCTATTTAAAAGAGAAACAAGATGGCATGGAGTTGGATACTCAAGAACAAATCCTAGAAGGTTGGAACCTTGGAGTATGAAGTTTATTTTAAAAGGCTATGGTATTAGGCCGAAGTAGGGAAGAAGGAAGCCCGGTATCATAGAAGGCCTAAAAACCGAGAACCGTGGAAGTTTAGAACCCATTAACATCTTGTTAATTCAATTCTTTAAAATCACCAAGTTTGCATGTTGTATGCATTTACGTAGGAAATCCATTGCAAAACCAAGGATCTAGGGACTCTTTCTTTCTCCTCTCCAATGAAACATGGCAATATTTGATTGGCTGTGAGGAGCTAACATTGGTAGATGATTTAGGCATGACATAGTTGTATGGGGGACATACAGTAGTGAGATTCAAAATTTTTGGGTGGTCTAATGGGGAAAGTCCACCTAACACATGTCACCACTCAAGAGAAGCCATGTGGGTTTGATGACATAATCATGATATTACCCCAGAAATCTTGTATTATCTTGTTAAAACAACATTTTGGAGGCGTTAAGACAAGGAGATTGAGACGATGTATTGACATTTGAAGCATGTACACAAGAAGATAAGCCCCAAGGAGGACCCTCAAGGGCTTGGAACCTAAATTCTAAGTTGTACCATGTCCTATGGTGGAAAATCAATAGGATGTGAAGAAAAAGGGGCTAGAGGTGAAGCCCAAAACACCAAGAGTTCATAAAGAACTTGAGAATCATTGTTAATAAAAGTTGCAAGATGTTGGCTCATGGTGTAAATGGTGAATATCAAGATGGCTGAGTCAACAAATGTGGAACACAATTTTGAGAGAAGATTGATGGGTTGGTGATCTGATGAAGAAAGTCATCCCTCACCTCGCTAGCACTCTTCATTGAATTAACTGTAGAACATATCCATACTGGAGTACCTGGAGCCCTATCATCAAATTAATAAGCATGGGGAGCCTTGTTGGATTGTGTAGGTTGACTCAAAATTTATGCTCAGGATGGGGGACACTTAGGTGGCCATTATGGGCATTAATTATAATACAGTTGTTGTTGTTGAAGTGTAGAAAACACTCAAATCCCATTTTGTGATTTAATGCAGTTGGAGTGTCTATGCTTCAGACGCAAGAAAAGGAAGGAGTGTCCCGAGTAATAATACACTTGTGAAGCATGAATGGAAAGTTAATGGTCAATAGAGAGAGCATCGTTTCTAACATTGTATAGGAACAAAATAGAGGGGTGCAATTGAGAAAAGTGAGAGTGTGTAGAATTTTTATGGGACGAAGAAGTGAGATTTATTGAGGGTGAAAAGGAATGGTGTGACTATGTCAAAGTGTTAGTAGTGATACAATTTTAGAGAGCTATGAGATCAAAGCTTGTGGAGTAGTAGAGAGCACATTTTAGATGAGAAAGGTGTAGAGCACAGAGAAAGAGGTTGGTAATATACTAGATCATATTTTATATTTATGTCTATATGTATTTGCTTCTATTTTTAGTTTGAAAATTGTATGAAAGCTACAAGAGTGGCTAGATCAGGTAGTGGCTTGAATTCATAAGAGGTTGATGTCTCTTTGCAAGTTATGGCTTGCTATTAAAGGGGAATGGGACCTCCTATGAGTGGGTGCTCACAAACAACTTGATGTAATTAAGTGGGCGCATAAATTACATCATAATAACTAACAAACTGGTGGTTTTATCCTTTTGGATTTCCAAGTAAAAATATCTTTTCCAATATTTATGTCTGTTGCTAAGTTAATGTATGTTAATGTCTTATCTAATTGTTCATGTTTATTGTAGTATCAATGCTCTCTCAAATATCTGACAATGGTGAAAAGAATTTAAGGTTTGTACATAATTTTTAAGAACACCACTATTACTCATTCACCCCACACCCACTTAGTAATTCATTATTTCAACATATGTTAAAATTGGCAACTAGGGTCAAACTCCATGTGGTTCATATTATTTATGGAAACTGATATTTTTATTGGATTATGTTATGGACAAATTGTTAAGTCGGCCAGCAACTTATGTAGGCTCATAAGCCCAACAATCATGTCTATTCAACCTCTACGTTTTAATATAAATAGAAGAGGACTTCAAGTCATTTCTACACACACTTGGATCTCTTCCTCTCTCTAGTTGTCTTTGGATTTTATTAGGATGAGAGATCCTAAGGAAAAGCAAGAAAAGCTGGAATAGTGAGAAAAGCAGAAAAGCTGGAATTGCGAGAAAAGCCAAAAAAGTTGGAAAAGCCAGAACTGCCAAAAAAGCCAGAAAAGCAGGAAAGGCCAGAACTGTTGGAAAAGACGGAACTCTCAGAAAAGCGAGAACTTCCGGAAAATCCAAAAACACTAGAAAAGCTGGAAAAGAAAGAAATAACTGAAAATCAAGAAAAGCCAGAAAAGATGGAATGTCCAGAAATGTCGGAACTGTCAGAACTACCGAAAAAGCTAAAACTGCTAGAAAATTTGGAACTACTAGGAACTCATGAAATAACTCGAGCATTTGTCTCTAAAGGAAGGCATCGTGATGTATGAGATAATGGGAAACATAGTAAGAAACATGATGATATGAGCATGGGAAGCATAATGGTGCATGATGATATGAGCATGGGGAACATAATGATGAATGAGATCATGAGCATGGGTAGGTTGATGATGAATAAGACCATGCAAGATGTAGCATGAAGATCAAAGTAGATCAGTTATCAAGGTTCAAAACATGTGACAGTACATCAAGGTGTCACATAGTAATGTGCACCAAATAGATGAGATGCAACACTATGATAGGTGAACGAGTCACCTTAGAGAATCAATTGAAGCAATATGTCTTCAACTGATCTTATGCTGATATCAAAAGTCAAAGTGAATGACTTCTATTGTAAATGTACTATCTCTTTCACTTTCTCTACTGAAATTTGAAGAACATAAAAGAAGAATTGATCAAGGGTTTCCCCACATTGTGGGGTATGTCCCTTGCTTTCACCACATCTTGTGTCCTCTTGTGTTGGCTTGCCTTCTACGTTTTTTTTTATGTTCTATCTGTAGTTTACTTTATGCTGATGTGATTGCTAATGTGGAAACGAAATTGAAATGAATTTCTCTTGCATAGAACATACCTAAAATTACCAAAATCAAAATTAACCAGAAAATCCAAAACTGTTGGAACTACCGGAAAAGTGAGAAAAGTTGGAAAAGCTAGAACAACTCGAAAAGCCAGGAAAGCAGGAAAAGCCAGAACTGTCAAAAAATACAAAAAAGACGGAACTGCCAGGAAAGTTGGAAACACTAGAAAAGCTAGAAATACTAGAAAATCCAAAAAAGCTAGAAAACCGGGAAAAGCGAGAAAAGCCGCAAATGTCGGAACTGTGAGAACTGCTGGAAAAGATGAAACTACCAGGAAGTGTTGAAACAGTCGGAGCTTATTCCTCCGAAGGAAGGCATCATGATGTATGAGATAATGGGAAGCATCATAAGCAGCATGATGATATGAGGATGGGCAACATAATGATGCATGATGATATGAGCATGGGCAGCATAATCATGAATGAGATCATGAGCATGGGCAACTTGATGATGAATAAGACCATGGAAGATGTAGCATGATGAGGAGCATGAAGATGAGAGCAATTTAGTCATCAAGGTTCAACACATGTGACAATACAACAAAGTGTCACATGGTAATGTGCAACAAATAGATGAGATGCAACACTATGATAGGTGAATGAGTCACCTTAGAGAATCAATTGAAGCAATATGTCTTCAACTGATCTCATGCTGATATCAAAAGTCAAAGTGATTGAATTCTATTGTAAATGTACCATCTCTCTCACTTTCAATGTTGAACTTTGAAGAACATAAAAGAAGAATTGATCAAGGGTTTCCCCACATTGTGGGGTTTGTCCCTCGCTTGCACCACATCTTGTGTCCTCTTGTCTTGGCTTGTCTTCTGCTATTTATATTTATGTTCTATGTGCAATTTATTTTATGCTGATGTGATTGCTAATGTGGAAAAGAAATTGAAATAAATTTCTCTAGCATAGAACATACCTAAAACTAACAACATACTAAATCACATGCCATCAAATTCATATGGAAATACATTTTGAAAATAAGGTTGAAAAAATTATAGTATGTATATATATGTTTATGCAAAGTAAACATGAGTTTAGTTATACATATAAAAACGTGACTCTTATGCCATGCCGCATGGCTCAATACACCCACAACCGTCTTAGTAATTCCCTATAACACATAATCACAAGGAGTAGAGAACACTGAAAATCGTATATAATATTGGAGTATCCATCCTCATGCCTTAGGAATTAACATGGAATGAGTATATTTCTTGACAAAATCAATTAAAGAACATCAAGAATGAACTCACCTTGTATATAGAGGGAACATGATAACATAGATACAATGATATAAAGAAAATATTCAAGGGTGAAGTTTAACACTCAATATTAAGGATATTGTTATACTCCATTACTAATACAACCAAAATTGAGTCGTTATGGTACCAGATTTTGTATTTTTATTGTGAGATGAGGATTGTTACATGTGGTATAAGGTTTGTAGGTTTAAATAATTGAGGCCTATGAGCCAATCCATAGCTAAAAATAACAAAATAATTTCTTGTTACATAGAGGTAAGAAGTAGAAAAGATAGTGATGGCATAAGCATATGCAAGACCTCTTGATGAGGGAGAAGTAGAGAAGATAGTGATGACATAAGCATATGCAAGACCTCTTGATGAGCGAGAGAAAATATACATCACTTACTAAAACATAACTACTGGAAACAAAAAAATACTTGGAACTTGCAGGGATTATGGAAAAATATGAACAATTAACGAAAGCCAATTGTGAGCAAGAAATTATCATTAAGAATTTAAATGAAAAATAATTCAATGACGAGACCAATCACAACTAGTATTGAACAAAGTAAACTTTTGTGTACAACAACAATGTCACATATAAGTAAATATGTATTATTTTTTGTTTACCTTATGTGCTTCTTTAAAATGAAAGAGTATTATATTGTGAGTAATAATTATTCTTTAGTAACTGGATTAATATGTTTAATATGTTACTTTTTTATTTTCATAATGCCCCTACCTATGGAAATAAGGGATGTTGGGCATCAACAAGTTTACATAGTTTTGTAACACCCTCCTCCCACATCTACCCAAGCAACGTGCGAGTCCAAGTAATCATGTCACGAGAGAACACTATGATATGATTCGACATCCTAGGTAATATTAAGGAAGTGTAACCTAAGGAAACACACCATACAAACATCGAGCATGAGCATGAGGACCCTCAAGAATGAACCCAACCTTTATATTAGTAAACCACTTGGTGCCACTCATATTTTGGACGACTTGACCTCTACATGCTCTCATGTTATGGGCATGCCAGTGTAGGTTGTCACTAGCCTGAAAGCCAACGTCTACGGCCTATTTTGCATAGTGCTCTCTCAGCATCCTAGGGATTTGAGCCACTTTTTCAGGCCCAATGATGAGCTCACTACCCATAATTGTTGTAATTTCAAGAATCTATTAAACATTTTATTATAAGTCTAATAAACCAAGAAATAAATCTAGGACTAGGCTTAACCATCCCTAACTGGGACTAACATTATGTCAAACAGTTGGCATCAATGAAATCTATAGTTATAAACCACATATCTAAGCATAGGGGTCTCATAATGATGTGAGATTCGCTATGAAGGATTGTCTCCTTATCACTTTAGATGCATTATCATCCATTGTTCATTCATATACAAGTCAAAACACGATGGGAACCATACATAGCGGCCATCATAATACATATTCATAACTAGCATAATAACAACAGAAATACCAAGGTATCAACAAACATATAATCCAGACATAAAA
This sequence comes from Pinus taeda, assembly GCA_000404065.3. Lineage (NCBI taxonomy): Eukaryota > Viridiplantae > Streptophyta > Pinopsida > Pinales > Pinaceae > Pinus > Pinus taeda. Next base: position 51,808 of record APFE030868325.1, on the reverse strand, counting down.
TGATATAATACTAATGAGATAAAAAGGATAAATAGCCTCATATTGATGATGCAAAATCAAAACCTGTGGTGGGACTTCCATGTTCCACTCGATCGTAGCATGGCTAAGCCACATCTCCCTTCAACCATTCACCCCCATCTCACATTCCAAGCAGGAATGTGGGATCTCATTTCACACATCAATCCAAAATAATTTAGTACTTTGAGAGGTCATCCACCTCAACCCATCAACATTGATTCCACTTCACGGTCGGACATCACAAAACCATCATCATATTGTTCTCTATCCAAGCATTCCATGGCTTCAAGAGAATTTGTTCCAACGAAGGTTTCAAGCAATAGTAAGTCAACCCACAATTGTTGTCAGGCTTCTAGAGTGTTTTTCCAACGAGGGCTTTGAGGACTAGTAACTCAACCCACTGAGGGCTTCTAGAGCATTTTTCCAACAAAGCCTTCAAGGACTAGTAAATCAACCCAAGAAGTTATAGGGATTCGAGAGTGTTTATCCAACTATGGCTTCCATGAACTACTAACTCAACCCATGCTAAGAAAACATGAGAACGAACCAAAATAAACAAGGAAATAAACCCACAATATTGATGGCTCTCTAGGAAATGGAAAATCTAGGCAATCCATTATCAATCGAGGAAATCCTACATGCCAGTGACTCATCATGACCAATAATCCACACGCATATGCCATGTATGAGAAATGTAGTGAGAATAACATACATCCAACTTGGTAACTACAAGCAAATACCTTCATAGTTGTTGATCCCAATGTGCTCTTGCACTTTACTACTCTTCGTTTATCTTCTTTCTCCAAAAACCCAATTGTGCCACAGCCTCCAAGAGTGCTCCAAGAAAACTCTAAGTATCCAAGAGTATGAGAGAGAGAGAGAGAATAATTAGAGAGTTCCAAAATGGAACTAAAGAAAGGTTATAAAAAGCTTGCCAGCTAATCCTCATAAGCCTTTTTATGAATGACGACTTTATTTTCTTCATTTTCAATTATTTTCCTTCATTTTCCTCCTCACTTGGAACTTGTGACCTTTCACCTCCCTTTTCTCCTAATTTCCATTATTTTCATAAATAAGTGTGCAAAAAATCCCATTTTTCCTTTCCAAATCCTTAGCCATTTACTTTGCCCATGTCCTTTGTCATTAAAAAATCACAAGTGATCCCCATCACTATGATTTTTCTTAACATTCAGCTTCGAATAAGTGTCCCTTCAACAATGGTTATTAGTTTTCCTTTATCAACTTTTATTACATGGAATATTCACCAATGTTGTTACAAAACTCTCCCCCTTGGGGGAACACCATCCTCGGTGTTCAACAATACCTATAATAATAAACTATTGAAGAAAAACATACTACTAATGGAGATTGATAACTTAGCTCGATGGAGTATCTAGAGTGATGAGCTTAATGAGAAGCAAACCAACATGAAAAATAACAAATGTAACATCATAATGACATGGCACCCATACTACTTATTGGATATCTATAACATAGCTCATGGAGGTATTTAAATCCATATACATATTTACGTATACCAAAATCACCAAAACATGTACCACAACATATACCAAGATATATACCAGAAAAACATGTGAAAACTAGTTTGCCTTAATTGGAAAACAATGAAGGATACATAACCAACATCTAATTTTCCATATCTCATGTAGCTTGATCGAGCAAAAAGTGCTTCCACTACACCTTAACCTACTCGATTGCTTGATCCCAGAGCTTGAGCACCATTTTCTCCAATATAAGCTTAGGCTCTTGCTGGAATATTCCATCTGGTACCACTTGTAATACAATCTAGTAAATCACATGATCAACATATTTAACATACATATTAAGCAATCGCACATGGAAAACATCATGGACATTCACGGTTGGAGGTAGTGCCAATCAATAGGCTCCTAGCCCAATCTTCTCAATAATACTAAAGTGTCCACAAAACTTTGGTTCCATCTTGGTACATGATCCAATCTGTAAGGAGATCTTCTTTAGTTTGATGCACAAGTACACTTGTTCCCCAACCTAGAAATCCATTAGCAACCTCTTACAATCTACATAGCTTTTCTATCTATCATGTATTGCCTTTAGATTTTTCTTTATAACATGCATTTCCTATTCCATGTTTGGTCCAATAAATATTATGTCAACTAGATCACTCCAACTGATTGGAGTATTGCAACTCTACCCATACAATGCCTCAAATAGACTCATCTTCAAATATTCATGATACCCATTGTTGTAAGTGAACTCTACGAGTGGAGGATATTTTTCCCACATTCACTTTTGATGCATCACATACATCTTGAACATGTCCTCCAATATCTTGTTGACCCTTTCTGTGTATCCACCTATCTGTTGATGATAATCTATAATAAAGGCCAACTCTATGCACAAACCTATGAATAACACCTTCCAAAACTTGGAAGTGAACATTGAATTCCTTTCTGACACAATCTTCTTTAGAACACCATGCAATCTAACCACATCTCTCATGAATACCTATGCTACATTGCTACCTAATAATGTAGGCTTTACTGGAATGAAGTGTGTAACCTTTGTCAACTTATACACAACAACCATGATGGAATCATGTTGTCTCACTATCCTCAGAAAACCTATGATGAAGTCAACGGAAATGAATTCCCATTTCGACTTTGGAATCATAATCAGCTATAGAAGTTCACTTGGATTCTTAGACTCTTCCCTCACATGTTGACAATCAAAACACCTAGCCACAAGCTTTTCTACATCCATCTTCACGTTCAATCAATAATAAAATATTTCCACTCTTGTGAGTGTCTTTTAATAACTTGCGTGACCAAAATATGGTTTCACATGAAGCTCCCTCAATATCACCCTCTTGAGCTCACTACAGTGTGGCACATACATCATGTCTCTAAATCTAACCAGTCCATTTGTTGTAAGGAAATAGTCCACATCCTTGGCACTTGCACCTGTACCTGTACCACAACTTATACTTGTATGTGTACTACCACCTGTACCTCTACTAGTACTCTAATATAACCCATGCATAATTGCCATATATCTGACATCTTGTTTTCCTCCCTACATGATCCTATCTTGTAAGTATGTCCCATAGGAGCTCATAACTGCTAAGTGAATTACCTTTTCTCTTGCTAAGATCATCTTGCACTATATTTTCTTTGCCTTTGATGTACTTGATCACAAAATTGAACTCATTGATCATAGTCAACAACCAAGCCTACCTACCATTCAAATTCAGTTGGTCAAATACATACCGGAAACCACTATGATCACTCATCGATGTAAACTTCCTCCCGAGAAGATAGTGTCTCCACATCTTCAATACATGTATAATCACTACCAAATCAAGATCATGTATAGGGTAGTTCTTCTCATTCTCCTTTAGATTTCATGACTCATCGCATACCACTTGTCCATCCGGCATAAGGACTCCACCAAGATCTTTCTTAAAGCATTTGTTCATACTCCAAAATCTTTGTTCGGTTCTGCAATCTTTAATAGTGGTGCATGCATCAACAACTTCTTAAGTTTCTCAAAACTAGCCTCACACTCCTCTCTCCATTTGAAATTCTTACCTTTCCTCTGCAATGATGTGATAGAATAAGAAATCTATGAGAAGTTCCTGATGAACCTCCTATACTAGCTTGTGAATAAGATCTTACCCAAAGATGAACTCGCTTCTTTGTCACTGTAGCCAACTACACTAACCAAGATTCTACATGAAATTCCTTACTAAAGCCACACTTATGCACCAAGTCAAGACTAACATAGCTATAATTAGTTTTAGGGTTAATAAAAATAGAAATAATTCGATCACAAAGCTTACCATCGATAGAAATGATATATGCATGATGGTTTTCTTGTTTGCTATCCAATGATGCATAAATACGAAGAACACTCTCACCAACATCCCTAATAGTCTGTGCATCCTGTGGACTATATATCTGAGGCCTACCACCCTAATTTTGTGGACAATGTTCTTCTACGATGATCTTTGCCACAAGTCCAACACTTTACAAGCTTCAAGTCTCCCTCCTTGTTTTGTTCTTCTAATGGAAATCCTTGTCCTCTATGTGATGCATTGAACTTCTTAGATGGCACTACATTCTCTTTATTATCTCTAACCTGAGGTCTTGCTCACTTTCTATCCTATTTTCCCTTGTTATTTGCATTACCTTTTGAGTCTTGCTCAGTCTCAAGCCTCTGTTTTGATTTCTCATAGCAATGCCTTAGATTTTGAATGGTTTCCTCCAATGATTTGAGCTCATGGAACTCAATCATGTCTTTGAATGCAACTAGTAATCTACTAATGACCCTTTGAACCTTTGCCTTTTCCTCTATGAGATAAGGCACATACCTTAGTAATTCCAAGAACATGCTAGTGTACTCATCATCTATCATTGATTCCATCTTTAGCTCATAGAGTTTATTTTCCGTTTCATCAAAGTATCTCTCCAATAAATACTTCTTCTTGAATAGCCACTCAAACTCACTCCAAGTTAGGTTATCCTCATGAATACATCTGACATTCTTCACATCTTCCTACCAAATGTCTGCTTTACCTTTGAGACTGAATGTAGCTACTCTAGCTTTCATGTTCTCTGAATAATGATGTAACCATAGCAAATTTTAGGGACAAATTTTAGCCCAAGGGAAAAATTTAAGGAGTTTTTCATTTTAGAGGAGAGAATTTTTTTATAAAACACCCATTTTGTATATTTAACCCAACTTGTATTTAAAAAATAATTATTTTTTTCATTTTAGCCCGAAAAAAGGGGAAGATAAACTATAGAAAGACTCATTTCACATGATTCTCCTAGTTTGGGAGGTTATATTCCATTACAATTGTGGGATTTTCTGCTTTGCAATGTTAAATTTCTTTGCAATCATCCATTTTCTGGTTTGGGAGGTTGTATTTGGTCCCAATCACCCTGATTTCTTCTATGAATGACTCCCTCTTTTCAAATATTTTTCATCGATGGCAAGGGTGTAAATAAATAAAAATATAAATAAAGTGGAGGTATGGTAAATAAATAAAGCCTCTTTTTATACTTGCTCCAAATATATGGTAAATAAATAAAAATATAAATAAACTAGAGGTATGGTAAATAAATACAACCTCCCTCTTTCTATTTAAGAAGGCTCAAAAAAGAGGTTTTATTTAAATGAATCCTATGGGCGAAATACCATATTTATAAAAGAGGTATGGTATTTTAATAAAAATATAAATAAAGGAGAGGTATGGTAAATAAATAAAACAATTTTTTATATTTACTCCATAAGTCACCTTATATTTATGAACACTCAAAAAATGCGTTATATTTAGGTGAAGCCTATGGGCCAAATACTATGGACCGAATTATTATTAATACCATGCAAAAAGCATTATTTACCCTAATATTAGTATTAATAAAAATAAAGATGGCACATGGTATTGACCCATGCTATTCACGTGGAATGTAGCCTATTTAAAGGGGGGAATTAAACGAGCATAGATCCATCTTTACTTTAGATCTACTAAGATCAAATATCTTGATATGCAAACTAACATAGAGTGAAAAAATATTTGATCCCTATCAGGGCTTTGTAGATCAAGAGTAAAAATAAATCTTGTAATTAATGTCATTTTAACATTTTAACTCAATTAAAATTAAAAAAAAATAAAAATCAATTATTAATTTGATTATTTTTTATAAATTACTAATAGTAGTTTTTAAGCTCTAGGTTTATGATAACCCATGCTATTGACCCATGGTAATACCATGGTATTCATGTGAGCGTAGACTATTTAAAGGGGACATCTTCATTCCATGTTGAGAGGGATAAATAGATTTCATCCCTCTAAGAGTGGTAGATGTGGAGTTAAGATGGACATAGGTTGGCTTTTATGATAATGAAGATATTAAATAGACTTAGGAAACTATACTGTAAAAAACATCTTAAGGTGAATGGTTAAAACTACATTTCATCACTTCACAAAATTTAGTAAAAAATACTAATATCTCCATTAATATTGGTTTTTCTCATTTAACAAAAAAAAGTTCAAAACAGTGAAATCCTATCACTCTTTCCACATCACCCTCGCATAAGAGAGATAGTCTAGTGGGTGCCTAGATTTCCCACCATTTTTCAAATGTTCTCCATATGATATCTTCATGAGAACGTTAAGTTACTAATGTTGGATTACTTGTTTGGAAAATATGCTCATTTGTACAACCTTCTTCTTTGTTATTCTTAGTGATTTGTAGGGGTTACGTGTTTGAAAAATATGCTCATTTGTACAACCTTCTTCTCTATCATTCTTAGTGATCTATAGGGGTTACTTGTTTGAAAAATATGATCGTTTGTACAACCTTCTTCTTTGTTATTCTTAGTGATATGTATGGGTTGGGCCAGTGCACCATATTGTCCTAGAAGGTAGAGATTGTGCACCAAAAAGGAAATTAATCCACATGTTACAACACTCTTAAAAAATGCAAGACGTATGAAGGTAGTGAATTATGCTAATAAGAAATTTAGATTGGGAGAGACGTAATTAAAATTTATTATTTAATTGAATATTTACCATTAAAATAATAATAAATATACATTTATATATTTATATATTGATTGGAAGGCTTACGGTCACTTATTTCATTTAGATCCCATTCAGGCCTTTGGAATACCTACTACTTTCTTATATTATATAGTTGGGGCTTGTTACTTGTTGGTGTATTGGGGTAAACAAATTTGATGTGTTTTTTTTTTTATCTTGCAGCTGGAGTCTATGGATTAAGAAAGAAATTTGATTTTCATTTTCTCATCGTGATAGGTAAATGTTTGTAGATGGAGATTCCATCTTAGCAACTCTATCACAAGGAAATTTGGTATATTTTGTTGTTGCTGAGTACAAAATCAAGCAATTTGTTTTTTTTTTAACTCAACATTGGTTGCATTTAGGAGCAAAGAGTTGTCTTTGTGTCTTATTCACGCAATAAAGTTGTATGATCCAACGATCATGCCATATGGCTATTGAAAGCTAGCTTGCGGTACAAGGCTATCTTTGATGATGACGTAGTAGTAGTAGCTTGGTGGTGGGGAAGATTTGGAAAGTTAAATCTTCAAAGAAATCTATGATTTTTATGTGGTTGGCCCTAACGAATAATGTTTTGATGTGAGAGGTCCTACAAAATAGGGCAAGGTAGGGTCTTGTAATTTGTACTCTATGCAATTGTGAAGGGGAAACAATAGACCACGCACTAGTGTTCATTTGTGTTTTTTCTCAAGAGGTATGGGGTGTTATTATCCTCTTATTTGAGGATAGGGTACTGGGCACGAGCATTCCTTGTTGGACTGTTTGATGATAGAGTAGTCAAATAACATAGATCATTGCCCTTGATCTCCTCTAGATCCATTTGGACAGGAAAGAAGGAATACAAAATTTTTAGACAAGGATATCCCTCCTTTTCAGGTACATCATCAAATAAAACACCTATATGAAGGCATAAAAAGGACTCCAAAGGTTAAAGTTCCAAGGTGGTTTGCAATATAGAGGTTGATAAAACTTATCCATGGTTTTTCTTTGTTGGTGCTTCCTAAGGTGATATTCTTGTTATATATATTACCTCTGAATATGTGTGACATTCTTGTTCTATATATTATCTGCGATTCAAACCCAAGTCAGTTGCTCCTGCATGTGTGATATTCTTGTTCTGTATATTATCTGTGATTCGAACCCAAGTCAAAAACGTGTAGAAAGCAAATTCAAACCGGTGATTCTTTTGGTGTCTTCCATGTCTACCTCTGCGAGAGAATTATCCACAATACATGAAGTTCTAGATTAAGATGTCTCTTGATATTTGATTATTTTTCATATTTTGAAGTGGGCATAGAGGATAGCTCTTGTTTTAGGTGCAAACATATTCATTGCACCTATGTTTGTTTCTTGTCACCTATGTTTACCTTAAATTTTCTTGTTTCCTTATTGCTATGCACTGCAGCAACCTCTATTATTCTATAATAATTGTTTGTTTAATGTTTTTTTATCATGCACAAGGAAATAGTGTTATGCTTGTGAGGGTAAGAATGCAAGTGACAAGGGTTGATCATCTACGAAATGCTTCCTCAAATGAGGAGTTAAATATGGTAGGTTTTGAACATCATAATGATATAAAAGATGAAGAGCATATGATGTATATGTTGAACATGGTGCTTCTGCATGAATTATAGTGCAAGGTGCAAGTTTAACCAAGAATATTAGTGTCAACAAAGGCTCAAGTAAAGAGGATATGCAAAATGAAATTGATGATGTTGAATTCAATGGATTCTTAATAAGAGTTGGAGTGAGAAAATATGGAACTCACGAGCAAAAATACATTATTGGCTAAATACATCATGCAAGGAAGAAGAAGAAAGGGGTTATTACAGTGTTACTTGAACAAAAGGATGCAATAGTTGATTGGTGTAAGGAGATACTTGAAATTAGCCATGACCTAGAGTTGATACAACTTAAGGCTAACGTTGCTCCACTTTGAGTCCATTCAAATATTGATTTTGGGGAAATCAGGGTGTGCAGGAGTTAAGAAAATATATCAAGAGATGACATTATGAACAATTGAAATCCTAAATAGAGACAAAGCTATGGATTTACACTCTATAATTCTGATCAAGTTCTATTACACTCTATCAAAGGCATACAAAAATCATTCATACAGTTTACAAAATATATATGAAATTGTGACGAGTTTCCTTTCGAAGTTGGAAGGAATTGTGGCATGTGAATAAATTGCAAGGGAATGAGTGAAAATGTGCCAAAGTGTTTCCTAAAAACAACGTGGATAACTATATTTTGTTGGGAAATTACAATTTGTTTATGAATGTCTAGGCTATATTTGTTTTAGGGAGATAAAAATATGAAGAACCATGTCAAGAATTGTGGGGAAGGAATATTTGTGGTTGGACATCCTAATGCATGGATGAATAAATAATTATTTATGATTTGGATATACCATTTTGTCACTTTTACTTGGAGGCATCTATCTTACAAACATATACTTGTTATTTTTTTATAGCCATCACAACAACATATTTTAACAAGCCACAAAGACAAACACAATAGGCATATATAGTGTTGGCACTGCTTAGACATTACTCATAAGTTGCAACCCCTAGAAGTGTGTTTCGACATTTTAAGAATTATTTAATGTTTGAGAGAATAAATTGGATGGAAAAGAAACCGTGGAGAGAGGTAAAAAGGTTTGAAACAATTGAAATTGCTAGCATATCTATTGAAAGAACCTTAACACCCCCTAATATTAATGTGGAATGTAGGTGAAATGGAATTTGGCTTGTCAATTATGATGCTCTTACCAATTATGAGGCTTGTAGCCAAGGTTTTGAAATACCTAGTGATAAAGATCCAAAAGTTTTTATAAACATGTTGAGTCTACCTCAAGGATGTTATCATCTATTAGGTGATGATGATGAACATGGGAATGCTACTTAAGAATATGATGGAGCAATTCAAGAAAAAATAGTAGTTGTTGATTGCAAAAACCACATACAAATTTTACAAATGCTAATCAAAATGGAATTGTTGAAATGAATATCATTGAAGGTGGTCGAGTGATGGGAAGCACTAATGAGGAATTTTCATTGCCAAGCGAGGTGACCCTACATGAGTGGTTTGCAGAATCCATGATCTTTATGAAGACTAATGAAGAAATCCTTAACATGACTTCATTCGTGCTGGGCAATAAGGTGTTCAAGTGGTGGGGACCAGAGTTACATAAATCTTTTATTGTTGGTCTAAGATGCTCCATAATTCAAGGTAGGAACAATTTGTTGGTTGGGTAAGATACAACTATTCAGGTAAGAGAAAGGAAGGTCAGTAAGTAAGGGGGCCCCATTTCATTTTCCTACTTACATGAAGAGTGCTTGAAGGGGAGGGACTTAAACACAATGACTCAAAATAGAAGATTGCATCGTAAGGCCATAGGTAAGGTTCATGTGTATGGGATTCCCTCCATTCAACAATTCATGACATGGTAGAATGACTTTCATATCTTATATATTTCTTGAAGAACAAAGTGTAATGACAAAACATCATATGGAAGGATGAACTACGTGAAGGTCGGTGGCTTAAAAAATACCCAAAGAGCGAATGAAGGTGTTTATAAATTTCCCCTGCAAATATAACAACTTCTCCTTACAATGAGGCTACAAATTCGTAGAAGAAACAAATTACTTTGTCATAGCTAGGCTAGCATTTGAGAAATTGGTTTGATATTGAATCAAGAAGGTTGTGATGGAAACACTCAAGGAAAGAAAAGTTGGGAGAAAAGTAAAAAAAAAAAATTTACAAACATTAATCTCTCATAGCTTGAAAAAAGTGGTAGAGAAAAGATTAATCTCTCCTACCTTGACAGAACTGGTGGTCAAGATAAACACCTACAAAAAAACTATTTTGGAATATTATCAAAACTAATAGAAGGATATGAAAGAGTGTACATTAATAACCTTGACAAACACGGCCACTGAAACTTGCAACATTGTTTGTAGGAAGAGAAAATTATGTTCTCTTTTCCAAACATGTATGTTAGTATATTACAGTTTAATGAATATGTTTTCCTATTATCGTATATGGTTTCATAATTTAACAAAACATTTGCCAAGACTTCACAATGTTTTATTATTCAGTGAAATATTTACGAATATCTTACAAGGTTTTATAATTCAGTGAAACATTCACTGTGACTTTACAAGATAATATAATATGGTGAGAGATTCGCAAAAAAATTATATACACATATTATATTATTGACAAAATTGCCTCCCATTTTTCCTATGTATGATTGGGATTCACCAATTTATTATACATATAAATTTAGGGCGGTTCTTAAAATTTTCCTTGGATGTAACCCAAATAAATTCCTCATGCCAAGAAACTATGCCTCTGCATCCTATGGTTTCTTCATCTCTCCATAAAACGTGGGTGTATATTCTTTCTTAAACTCATATGATATTCATCCCCTACCACTCCTCTTGTAACGATGATAATAATGATGATCATAGTACCCATCTCGATCAGAACTAGAATAATACTTATGTTTATCCCGTCTCCTATCTAGAGTGTCCAACAATATGTCATCTATATATGACCTGTGACCACTATGCAATCTACTACCTTATTCTGCATTAGTTCTATCGTCCTGCTCAAAGTTGATCTAGTGTGGTCCCTGTCGTGGGAAATCAGACAAACTATAAAGTGTCACTACATTTACCTCTATTTGTTTCTCTTATGTCTCCATGATCTTGTCATTATATTCCTTACAACTCCTTATTTCTTCCTTTAAGCTTTTCATTGCATCTACCAAATCAAAAGAATTCACAACACCATAATACTCTTCTGATTTATAGGGAGAGTCATTTTAGTCTACCATCTTGCTCTCCATTTGATTTTTCTTCTTGCAAGTATATCATGTCAACTAAACCAAATCACCATAAACCAACGTACCTTAATATAGTTTGGGGAGGATACCATGCTTGCAATATTAACAAATCAACATGATACAAATATAATATAAACATGACAACATATAGAAACATAACACATAGGAATATAACCATGGAACCATCATTCTAGCTAGGGTCCAGTCATCAATGCATACCACAACCTCATGCATGACAACAACCACTACATCACTATACACTTGACCACATGAAAACATTAACATTCAAAAATCCGTAACCAACCACACACATGCATAAAAACATGAAATCAAGCATAACTAATAATACTTTTCACCAAACCTACAAGATTTATACATGTAAACAAGCATACTGGAATGTAACCAAACATACAAGAATGTAACTAAGCATACAAAATGATACTTGTAAGAGACATATCACAACATGTAATGAGTCATACACTTATGACGATGCATCCCACAATAATAACATCACCTCAACACGACAACATCTCTACAACCATAATCAACATCATGAAAATGCAATAATCACATGGAATACAAGCATAAGAGACACACATGCCACTGACATGCATGCATGACCCATAGACAACCCATCCAGTGTGAGGGGTGAACCATGCTCTAATACCCAAGATATCAGCCAACTAGTGTAAACATGCGATGAGAGGACAATATTATATGATTCAACCCCCTAATTCATGTTAAGGATATACAACCAATTGATACACACCATCCAAACATCCAACATCAACGTTATGACCCTCAAGAACCAACCCAACCTCTCTGCTAACTAGCCCCTCGATCCCACTAAGATTTTGGACCACTTAACCTCTGGATGCTCTGAGGCTATGGGGATGCCAGCATCTAGGAGCCTCTAGACCCTCTCACAAAACTACAAGTCAGCATCCAGGGTCTATTTTGCATAATTTTCTGCCACCGTCCCCGAGATTAGAGCTACTTTTTTCAGGCCAAAATTCCAGGTCATTGCCCAAAATTTTTGTAACTTTCAGAATCTATTAATCACTTGATGAAAATACTAATAAAACAAGAAAAAAATCCAAGATTAGGTTCTACCATCCTCAAGAAGGACTAACATTCTATTAAATACTTCGCATCAATGCAATCTATAATTATAAAAAACAAATCTAATAATACGGGTCTCATACTTATACGAGATTCTCTATGATTCATTGCCTCCTTATGACATTAGCTGCATTATCATCTATTGGGCCATAGATACAATTTTCATCCATATAGAAGTAAAAACATGATGGGAGCCATACATAGCCACTACCATAATACATATTCATAACTAGCATAATAACAGCATAAATACTAAGGTAACAACAACCATATAATCCAAACATAAACTGGTATAATACTCATGAGATAACAAGGACAAATAACTTGATATTGATGATGCAAAATCCAAACCCTCGATGGGACTTCCACATTCCACTTGACCGTAGAATGGCTGAGCTAAATGTCTCTTCCTCCATTCACCCTCATGCCATATTCCAAGCATGACTATGGGATCTCATACAACACACCAATCCACAACTAGACACAGCTTCGAGAGGACATCCACCTCAACCCATCAACAGTGATTCCACCTCATAGTTGAACATCACAAAACCATCATTATATTGTTCTCTATCTAAGCATTCCATGGCTTCTAGAGAGTTTGTTCCAACCAAGGCTTCAAGGACTAGTAACTTAACCCACAACTATCGTCGGGATTCCAAATAATTTTTCCGACCAGGGCTTCTAGGACTAGTAACTCAGCCCACAAAGGACTTCTAGACCATTTTTCCAACCAAGGCTTCTTGGACTAGTAACTCAACCCAAGCCCTGACAAGGCTTCCAGAGTGTTTGTCCAACCAGGGCTTCTAGGAGCTAATAACTCAACCGAAGATAAGGAGAAATGAGAAACAACCAAAATAAACAAGGAAATAAACCCACAATCTCCATGACTCTCTACGAAATGGAAATGCTAGGAAATTCACCATCAATCCAAGTAGTTTTCCATGCCAGTGATAGATCATGACCAAGAACCCACATGCATACGCCATACATGGCAAAACTCATGATGAAAACATACATGCAACTCGATATTTGCAAGGAAATCCTGTTGTAGATGTTGATCTTGATGTCCTCTTGTAGTTTCTTGCTCTTCCTTTGCCTTCTTGCTCCAAAAATTCAAGTATTCCACACCTTCCAAGAGTGGTACAAACTCTAATTATCCAAGGGTATGAGAGAGAGAGAATAATGAGAGAGGTTGAAAACTAAACTGGCAAAGGGTTAGCAAAATCTTGCAAACTAATCCTGACAAACCTGTTTATGAATAAGGCCTCTATTTTCTTCATTTTCCTTTATTTTCCTTCATTTTCCTCCTCACATGCAACCTGTGACCTTTCACCTCCCTTTTCTACTATTTCCATTACTTTCATAAATAAATGTGCCAAAAATTTCATTTAGCCTTTCCAAAGCCTTAAGCATTGCCATTTCCAATTTCCGTAGCCATTAAACAATCATAAGTGACATCCATCAATATGATTTTTCCCAACATTCTTTATGGAATAAGTGTCCCATCAACTATGGTTATTATTTTTCCTTTATTAACTTTTATTACATAAAATTTTCCCCACGGTTGTTACAACTTTCTTTCTCAAATTAGTAGCAGTGATACTTAGTACAACTATTAAGCTCTATTCTATGATTGACTATATATGTGTTAAGAAACCAGCTCACAAAAAGATAGAAAATATAGATCAACCCCTTATAACTTAGGCTCTTCGAGGGGGCAACCTCCTTGACATTACACAAAATGAACAATTCTTGGATGATTCAAATGACAAAACCTCCTTTCTATATATAGGAGTCTAAGGGGTCGCAATATAACCAAGCTGACCTAACAATAATAATATAAAGGCACAAAAATAACAATAGAGGGATTCTATGGGGCACAATAATAATAATATGGAGACAATACAGGCACAACAATATTAATAAGGGGTACAATGACAATAGTAATGGGGGAATCACTAGTATTATAGGGACCTAACATGCCCCTCTCCTTAAAAAAAGTGTTGTCCTGAATGCTTGAGTAGTTCTGCATGGTTCTGTATAAAATTCTCATCCTCCCATGTGGACTCTTCAACAAATAAGTTCTTCCACTTGATGAGATATTTCGAAATTGATCGATTTTGTAGCTATCGAGTCCTTTTTTCTATGACTGCTTCCGGTTCCAATATAATTTTTCCTTCCTCATCAAGTTTTGGCAATATTGTTTGAACTAGGAGCTTGTCACCTATAACCTTCTTTAAACATGAAACATGGAAAACTGGGTGCCCTCGAGAAGCTGTAGGAAGCATTAATTTGTATTCCAAAATACCAATCTTTTGTAACACCTTGTACGAACCATAATACTTTGGTGATAATTTATTATCCTTCTTAGCTTGCTTGAGGGACATTTGTTTATATGATTGTAACTGTAGGAATACCCAGTCACCTACATCAAAACTTCTTTTGATGCGATGTTGATCTGCCTGTTGTTTCATTATATTCTACGCCAACGTGAGGTTATCATTTAAGAGTTGGAGAACTTGTTGTTGATGCTCAATGTGATGTTCCACTACTTGAACCTTATAATTTTCTCTTAAAGCGACCTCTCTTGCTTGTTCCTAGAAGAAGATGAGACCATCTTAGAAGAAACACCAACACACCTAACGATGTAATTAGAACACCATTACATAGATGAAAAAAAAGTGTGTAAATTATAATTTAATGGAGTTAATTCCAAAGAGGGAAATGGATGAGGAGTATTATTAGTATCTCCTGAGGACAACTGATGAGCCTCGGTATTGTAAGAAGAATGCTGCAACTCCCAAGGCTACCAACTTTAACTATCAACCCGGGGTTCATACTAACTTAAAAGGTGTCGGCACTATATGTGTGGTAGACAATGTGTCCTTCCTTTCTTGTCATGATGTAATATATAATAAAGTCAAATCCTAAACTAATTGCAGAAAATGAAATGTTTGAAATGGAAATATAACATATTGCAAGAAAGCGCAAGGAAAGAGACGGAAATTCAATGCTAAATCACACCATTTCCTAGTTAACTTCCAAGAAGCTATTCTTTGCAATAATGATAAATTATCATGAACCACATGCTACTATCTAAGCATGGAATTAAGAAGCATCAAACATCACTAATGTGCAAGTAAAGGGACTGAAATAAATATGTTTTTGTCTTTTTCTCTTTTCATGCAAAATCAAGTATGCAAACTCATTTCTTTTGGTGATGTGGCAAGTGAATTAAGGATGTTGGAGGATGGATGGAAGGGTTAGGAGATGGCCGGATGGTGTGGGAGACCCTTGGGAGGCTTTTGGTGACTTCCTAGAGGTTTTCTCTCATTTCGGCCTCAAAACAGACCATTTTAGGAAAACCTACAGG
This sequence comes from Pinus taeda, assembly GCA_000404065.3. Taxonomy (NCBI): domain Eukaryota; kingdom Viridiplantae; phylum Streptophyta; class Pinopsida; order Pinales; family Pinaceae; genus Pinus; species Pinus taeda. Next base: position 35,848 of record APFE030868325.1, on the reverse strand, counting down.
TTCCCCTTAAAAGCTACACGATACAGTCGAGAGAAAAATGGAAGGTGTTGGGGGTGATGGAAGGCTTAGGGGAGATGGTATATAGGTGAAATGGAGTGATAAAAGGCCTAGGATCACTGACAACTCAAAACCAATGTTGGGAGATGGATGGATTTTCTCAAAAAGATTGGAGAAGTTTCCTACGGGATGTACAAATTCACTATAATTCATCGAATGACTAAGAAAATCAAAGCTAAATTAGATGGGACAAATTTTGTTATTAACTAGGATGTCTTAGGTCCCCATGCCAAGTGGAATGACTCAAAAATACCTCTCTTAATCCATTCTAAAAAAATAAAAAAACATTACTAGTCGAAAATCTAGAAATTCGAGAACTAGTCAGCTAGTAAATCTAAGAAATTTCTAACCAAATCAAGTGTAAATGAAATGGGGTTATTTTTTTTATGAGATAGAATCTTTTTGTGATCTAATTCAAGCAGAATCAATTCGATTGAAGCTTGTTAGCATGCTCTAATAAATAGAAAAAATTTACTGTTCTTTGCTAAAAAGGAGGTCGAGTAATCTAGACTTGGGAATAAGAAGACTAATCCAAGTAGCTCAGTCATTACTATTAACTTCAAAAACTTTTCCAAGGATGAAATAATGCTTTTGATCATGAAAAACAACTTACATCAACCATTTAACTCAATCTTACAACAAGAAATCATTAATACTAAATATAGAAATTGAAAGAAATAAAAACTAGAGATGCATGTGAATAAGCAATGAAAAGAAGGAAAGAAAATGATACAAAAGGGCTCTGAGGCTCTTGGGATGGCTAAGCCCAAGGAAACTCAGAGACCTATGGAGGAGAACAAGTTTTATAAGCTAAAAATGACACCAATATTCATTATTTTCATCAATAGAATTACATCCTTGCAAGAAAATACAATGGAGCTGCAAAAATACAAGCTCTCTCCACAATAACACTAATGAAAATCTCCCCCTAGATGAAAATTTGACTTGTTACTTATGAAAAATGATTAGTAATCATTCCCCATGAATGGAGGAAGCTTTCCCAACCAAAATCCATTGATTAGTTGATCTAGTCCCCAATACTAGGAATTGCATTAAATGGCAGGGAACACATTCCCAGATTTTCTCAATCATTCCCTAGAGGAAAATTCAACTTTGTACTTATACAAAATGATTAATAATCATTCCCCATGGATGATGGAAGCTTTCCCCACTGAGATCCCTTGATTGGTGGATCTTCTCCCTTGATTGGTGGATCTGCTCCCGTGATTAGTTGAACACATTCCTAGATTTTCTCAATCATTAGAGTTCCACAATTTGTGACATAATTCCATAAAATCTTGTTGACTTATTATTTATTATTGATCCTCAAGTAGTAGGGAACAAGTCCCTAAATTATCTCCTCCTCCAACTCTTCATAATATGCCCAATATTCTCATAATATTCCACAAAAATAAATAATATTAGGCACAAATATTAAATTATTCATAACCATTCCTAATGAATATATTAAAGTTAAAAATAAATTATCTAATGCAAAAAGAGAGGTTTAATGTGATAAAGGATGGTTATAGGCCCTAATTTATGTTTTAAATTAGAGGCATGGGCCTTAATTTATGTCTAATTAAGAGACCCATCATACTCGCTGTTGAAAGTTTTGCTCATCCTCTAAGCAACTTAATGACCTCGTTGTGCCTCATCCATGGCCATGGTGTCCTCTGTCTTCTGCATTAATAATATTGGTTGTAAGCTCTGCAAGGACAAGCCTAAAAACATATTTTTTGAAAGAAAAATCAATGTTTCTTAAGACCATTAGCTTGCTTACTTGCACTTATTCAAGATGAGTTCTTGAATATTTATTTGTTTAGTAAGGTCTTCCATATCCTTATCAACCTTTTTCTACCTTGTCCCACCATTTGGACACATCTAAAACCTTCAAATTGCCTTTAGATGAGAACTAGGTCATCATGTAGTAATTCCCGTCAAAACTACAGTAAACCCTATTAAAACTACAAGATACTAGTTTTGAGCATAAATGATAGTTTGAGGTTATGGAAGGCCCTTACTTGACTTCCATGCCTTTCTCTTGTTTCTATAACATAATTTATGCCTTAGAAAAAATCAAGAAAGAGACTAGAGACCTCTTGGAAACCCTCTTTTTATCACTATAGTTTGAGTTCTATTTTCGTGGAGATTGACCCACTTCCTTTTGTTTCATTCTTCTTCTCTTTTGTGGCCTAGGTGACTGCCTAATCACCTTGGAGTTCTCCGAAAAATCTTTTCCATCTTCGGTTTTAGCATAATTTGTTCATTTCTTCCTTCTTGTAGCAACATTATGCCTTCCTGTAGTAGTCATTCCTCCTCTTTCAGGGTCTTCTAATTGTATGAGAGTATTCTACCCTTTCTTGTTTTTTTTCTGATGACTCCTTTGTTTGTGCAGGTACCTGTGGTTGAATATGGTGGTGGTGCTGCTGCTTTGGAGCTCCTTTTGCTCTTGGATTTTCATGTTGCAGGCTTGCTGCTATTAAGATTTGTATTATATGGGATAGGCTGCTACAGGGTTTCCTACAAGATGTCCTGTAGCTGCTTGCCCCTCAAAACTCTTAATCATGCACTTTGCTGAGATGGTGACATGGATGGAGAGAAAGACTAGGAGTGTGGAGAACAAGGAATACTCAGGTGATGCCCTATATTCCTCCCTATTTCCCTTCTTTTCGAAGACTGATTTTTTTTTCTGAAATTGATTTGGTTTTTAAGGGTGAGTGCAGGGGTGATGATGGAGGACAAGGTATGGTGATGGAATGATGAAGGGGGTGAATTTATTGGCATAGAAAGTCATTTATTTTCCTTAGGACTGCCTCCTGTAGGATTTCTGGGTCACTGTAATTCCTACAGGATCATCCTGTAGAAAACAAAGTCCCTTTGTAAACTGAAGTAAAGGAGTGGAAAAAATGACATAAATGGTGGAGGAATGAATAGTAATGAGCAGTAAAACAAAAATGTGAGTGGCAGGGGTCTCTTTGTGATCCTCCCTTTCTCTTTGACTATCCTTCTTGCTAATGTTGGCCTTTGCAAAAATTTCTTCTTTTAACTATTGTCCTTGAAATCATCACCTTTCATAATTTGACTTTTCAACATTGCATGAGTGAAGCAGTGAGCTGCAATCAACTATTTGAAGGTGGGTGAGACTTCTAACCGATCCTTAGCTTATAAAACCTCATCTCTCATGCATTGACAACAAATTTCTAACTATAATATGCTCAAGGGAAGAGGTCAAGGATATTGCATACCTGTACCTCCCTCATGGTTGTTGGAGAGACATGCATGCTGCTGCTGAGTTGATGTTGATGTGCAGGTGTTGGATGGTGATGTTGATGATCCTGATGCTGTTGTTAATTTGTAGAGGAGCTTCTTTGACCAATAGATGTCCTTTGAAACTGCCCACTACCAATCTTGTAGGTGTTGTTATGTATCCTATAGGTTTAGAGGATAGCGACTTGTTTTGTCAATATCTTCCAAACAATAGACTGGATTGAGTTGGAACATTTTGAGCATGTTGACATCATGATTATGCACCTCCCCATAGAAAAATTTTGGTCAATGGATGCATGGATATTGAGAAAAACTAAAAATGGGTGAAGGTGATGGAGGCCGATTTCTTGGAAATCGTGCATTGGAATTTTCTAAAATTTCTTCAGCATGTTACCATCATCCATATTCATATCCCCATGAAACAACCTTTTAAGAGGATGCACAGATAATAAGAAAATGCAAAAATGGTTGAAGGTGATGGAGGCCAATTTCTTGGAAACCATGCACCGGAATTTGCTGAAATTTCTTGAGCATGTTACCATCATCTATATGCATATCCCTCTAAAACAACTTGGAAAATGGATGCATAGTTCTCAAGTTATGGCAAAAAAAAATTTCTGCTCTATGTATTTTTGTATCTTGTAGTAAAACAGAGCATCCTATAGTTTTTTAGGACAACAAGGAAAATGAGTGGTAGAAGTTTGAGAATGATGGGTGGATGGTGAAAATGGATGAGGTTGATGGATTTCCATGGCCTTGGCCTTGTTGGAGCATTTGAGCGAAGTAGGAAAATTCAAAATTTGACTTCTTTTGACTAGGCTTGACCAATCTTCCTTTTGGTACCAACTTGTTCTTGTTGCTTGCAGATGTTGGAGAGTACACGCACGCATGGAGCAATGATTCTTTTATTTTTCTTTTTTTTTTTCCTTTTAGGCCTGCTAGCCGCCTCAATGAGATTTACAACTAGGAGGTCTGCCTAGGTGCCTCAAAGGAAGCTTTTACCTTGGATCTTTTTTTTTTTCTCTTTTTTTTTCTCCCAATCCATTGGTCACCTCAAGGAGGTTTTCAAAAATGAGCCAATATGAGGTGCCTCCAAGGAGGTTTTCACCTCAGATTTTTATTTTTTTCTCTTATTTTTCAAAAGAAAAAGAATTCTACCCTCCCCTACTTGAAAAAAAAGATCACTTTCAAGTATAAGAATACTTCCAACGGAGCCATGTGCACATCAAGATGATGGACAAAATGATGTGGAGGCTTGAAATGTATGCTTTGACATGTACTTGGATTTCAGAGACCAAATGATTTGACTTTGAAATGATCAAGCATAGTTTAGGAAGAGAGTGATGGTGCAACTTAGTGACTTTCTAGAACCATATTTCAATATAGTTGTGATGCCTCTAGTCCTTTTGCAAATCTATATCACTCTTCATGTCTTCTTCTACCATGACCTTCAAATCTTCCTCTTTTTGTTGATTGTTCTCTTGAATACATGGAGGATTTTATGGTAACCATGAGGGAGATTTCTTAATGTCTAATTTTGATATTTGTTCTTCATCAATTGCAACCCATGCTTCTTTGATCTTCTCTTTCGAATATTCTTCTTTTGGATGCAGTCCTTCAGTGATATCACGAGAATCTATTTTTTGCAATACTCTTATTGAGCTATGGTGAGCACCACTGACCTCAAGAGGAGATGTTTGGAAGTGTTGTACCTCAGCATTGTAAGTGGGCTGATCTACTTCAATGTGTGGGTTTGGAAATGGTGGTACACGTAGTTGAGTGGGAGTGTATATTTGACATGGATGTGGATGGGGTTGTGTATGTGGTGGAAGTGAATGGTAAGGATAACATGGACTTTGGTATGGAGGATATTGACGAAAATACTGAGGATATTGTGGATGGCTCCCATAAGTTCCTTGCCAACCTTGTTGCCAAGATTTGTTTTGGGATTGACATGGCCAATGTTGCCAACAAAAGGGTGTGTTCCAATTACTTTGAGGTGGATGTGAATAATATTGAATTTGTGAATTAGGCTCTCACATCATATCAGGTTGAATAGGCTACCATGGTCCTCTTAGAGCTACATAACATTGTTGCATTGGCAATTGACTTGCTCCATTGTCCTCTTGGTGAACTTCCTTCAACCTTGGTAATGAGGAGCAACATTTAACATAATGTGGTTCAGCAACACAAATATCAACATTTTCTTTTCCTTCATCTTTCATTCTTAACATTTCTACTTTTTTTGTTAGAATGCTAAGAATTTCTATTTTAAAATCATCAAAAAAATTTCCAAGTTTAGCTTGACTTACCGACCTTAGTGCTGATTTACCTAGTCTTACTTTTCCTCTTGATATTTGTTTGCATGTTTGACAAATTTCATCAAGTGATAATTGGTATACATAACCTATACTCATGATATTAAGGAGATCAATCCATTCATCTCTAATTATTCTAAATAAGAGCGTTTTTACTGTGTCAAATCCAAATGATGTAGTTTTTCCCTCCTAACATTATACATGAACCTCTCTATTAGATCCTCTAGAATCTCATCTTCTCTTTGATTCATTCTAAATATTTCTTCTTTAAGATCATGATATTTATATTTTTCTATAAATATCTTTTGGACGTCATTTCATGATCTTATTGAATTAGTCCCTAAACTCATGAACCATTTAAGAGCTCTATACTTCAAAGTTGCCGGAAATAATCTCGGTTTTTGAGTTTTGAATAAGTAACCATAAGATCTACAAACAATCTCAAATTCAAAGCGAAAATTTTCTGGATCCTCTAACCTTAGACCATGAAATTTTGGAAGAAAATAGGGAGAGATGTTGTTCATGTGCACATTACCATCAATATCTTGAATGGGAAATCCGAGAGGATCTTCCTCAGTGTCATCAACTCCATCCATTTCTTCTAAATTCTTTGCCATTTTCTTCTTCTACCTGCAAAATTGAATGGTGATGTCGCTCTTACTAGACCAAATAATGAATTGTGGGGGTGGGTTGGTGTTGGAGATCTTGTTGTTGTTGTTGTTATAATTGAATGAAAACACTAATGCAATGCACTTTTCTATTTTTGAATGATATATGCCTAATGCAATTACTTTTTTGTTTTTGCAAAAATTAAAAATAAATGAATCAACTAGGGAAGAAAACAATACATACTTTGAAACCTCCTCGCAATGGTACTAAAAAGTGATGAGCTTGGTATTGCAACAAGAATGCTACAACTCCCAAGGCTACCGACTTTAATTATCAACCCGGGGTTCATACAAACTTTAGAGGTGTTGGAACTATATGTGCGACATACAATGTGTCCTTCCTTTGCTATCATGATGTAATATCTAGTGAAGTCAAATCCTAAACTAATTTCAGAAAATGAAATGTTTGAAATGGAACCTTAACCTATTGCAAGAAACTATAAGGAAAGAGACGGAAATTCAATGCTAAATCACACCATTTCTTAATTAACTTCCAAGAAGCTATGCTTTGAAATAATGCTAAATGATAATGAACCAAACGCTACTATCTAAGAATGGAGGTAAGAAGCATAAAACATCACTAATGTGCAAGTAAAGGGACTAAAATAAATATGTTTTTGTCTTTTTGTCTTTTCATGCAAAATCAAGTATGCAAACTAATTTCTTTTGTTGACGTGGCGGGTGAATTAAGGATGTTGGAGGATGGATGGAAGGGTTAGGAGATGGTTGGATGGTGTGGGAGACTGTTGGGGGATTTTTTGGTGACTTCCTAAAGGTTTTCTCTCAATTCAGCCTCAAAACAGGCCATTTCAAGAAAACCTACAAGATGTATTGAAAACCTACAGGATCCCCTAAAAACCTATAGGATACAGCCGAGAGAAAAATGGAAGGTATTAGAGGTGATGGAAGGCTTAGGGAAGGTGGTAGATGGGTGGAATGGAGTGACAAAATTCCTACGATCACTCGAAACTCAAAACCAAAGTTGGGAGATGGATGGATTTGCTCAAAAAGCTTGGAGAAGTTTCCTACATGATGTGAAAATTCACTATAATTCATCGAATGACCAACCAAATCAAATGTAAATTGGATGGGAATTTTTTTTATACTAAATATGATGTCTTAGGCCCCCATTCCAAGTGGAATCACTCTAAAATACCTCTATTAACCCATTCTAAAAAAACAAAACAACATTACTAGTCGAAAATCTAGAAATTCGAGAACTAGTGAGCTAGTCAATCTACGAAATGCCTAACCAAATCAAGTGTAAATGCAATACGGTAATTGTTTTTATGAACTACAGTGTGTTTTTGATCTAATGCAATTGGAATCAATTCTATTGAATCTTGTTAACATGCTCTAAAAAATAGCAGAAATTTATTGTTCTTTGCTAAAAAGGACATCCAACAACCTAGATTTGGGAATAAGAAGACTAATCCAAGCAGTCAAATGATTACTATGAACATCCAAATCCTTTCCAAGGATGAAATAATGCTTTTGATCCTACAAAATAACTTACATTAAGAATTTAACTTAATCTTACAACAAGAAATCATTAATACTAAATATAGAAATAGAAAGAAATAAAAACTAGAGATGCATGTGAATAAGCAATGAAAAGAAGGAAAGAAAATGATACAAAAGGGCTCTGAGACTCCTGGGATGGCCAAGTCGAAGGAAACTCAGAGACCTATGGAGGAGAACAAGATTTAAAAGCGGAACATGACACCAATCTTCATTATTTTCATCAATATAATTACATCCTTGCAAGAAAATACAATGGAGTTGCAAAAATACAAGCTCTCTCCACAATAACACTAATGAAAATCTCCCCCTAGAGGAAAATTCGACTTTGTACTTATAAAAAATGATTAGGAATCATTCCCCATGAATGGAGGAAGCTTTCCCCATAGAAATCATTCCCTAGAGGAAAATTCAACTTTTGTACTTATAAAAAATGATTAAGAATCATTCCCCATGGATGGAGGTAGCTTTCCCGATCCAAATCCCTCGATTAGTGGATCTGCTCCCTTGATTGGTGGATTTTCTCCCTTGATTAGTGGAACACATTCCTAGATTTTCTCAATCATTGGAGTTCCACAATTTTTGCCATAATTTCATAATATCTTGTTGACATATTATTTATTATTGATCCTCCAGTAGTAGGGAACAAGTCCCTAAATTATCTCCTCGTCCAACTCTTCATAATTTGTCCTATATTCTCATAATATTCCACAAAAAATAAATAATGTTAGGCACAAATATTCAATTCTTCATAAACCTTCCTAATGAATATATTAAAGTTAAAAATAAATTATCTAATGCAAAAAGAGAGTTTTAATGTGCTAAAGGATGGTTATATTCCTTAGTTTATGTTTTAAATTAGAGGCATGGGCCTTAATTTATGTCTAATGTAGAGGCCCATCAATAGCCTGATACCCCTCTGATTCAAGCTAGAGTTTGAGGCAACCAAAAACGTGGCAGAGTATGAAGCATTGCTCCTTGGGATACAAAAGTAAGGAATATGAATATTGAATGCTTAACTGTGCATGGGGACTCCGAGCTAATAGTAATAAGATCAGAGATCAGTGCCAAGCTAAACACTCTAGATTGAGAACTTATCAGAATGAAGTATGGGATTTGATTGATAACTTCTTCCTGGCCTTTAATATCCAATTTCTACCCAAATAAGGAAACACAATGGCTGATTCTCTTGCTATAGAAGCAAGAAATTTCAAACCCCGTCAAAATCCACTTCTCAGGTAGAAGGTGGAGGTCAAATATAGACCCTCTACACGTGATCATGTCAAGCACTTGCAGGTATTCAAGAACGATGAGAAGATCAAATGATTTATAGATGTAGTTGGGGAGTTTGCTAACTCAACCATTGATGAAGGAGAGGAAAAAGAGGTATATCAAGAACCCACTTCATGGGAAGGCATAGTGGCTGGACATAAAATTTTAAAACTAAAAGGGAATAACATTCCTAGTGGGCTAGTCCCAATAGAAATATTATTTAATAAGGATGATGTAACCTCAAAACCAATGGCTCCGGAGATGGACAAACAGGTAGAATATTGCAATATCGGCTCAAAGGATGAACCCCAGATGGGAAAACTATCAAAATGAATCCCTTCGCAATATTAACAAAGGTATCTAAATCTCTTCAAAACCTATAAGGATGTTTTATCTTGGTGTTATGAGGACTTAAAAGAATTTGATACTAACATCATAGAGCATAAGATTCCTTTAAAGGGTGGAATAAAACCATGCAAGTAGAAGCTCAGGCAGATTAATCCACTCTTAATCCCCTCCATTGAAAAATAAGCGAGGAAACTTCTACAAGCTAAAATCATAGTGCCTTTAAGGTACTCGGAGTGGGTTGCCAACTTAGTCCTAGTCCAGACAAAGAATGGAAAAAAAAGGCTATGTGTCGATTTATCGAACCTTGATAGGGCATCGTTGAAAGACAACTACCTACTGCCTAAGATGGATTGCATATTGGAGAAGGCGGTTGGGTCAGTTAGAGTGTCCATGATGGATGGGTTCTCTGGTTACAACCAAGTGGAAATCCACCCTGATGATTAGAAGAACACTACTTTTAACACCCTGTGGGGAACATTCATGTTTGGTTGCATGCATTTCATTATTATTAATGTAGGGGCCATGTTTCAGAGAGCTATGGATATAAATTTTGTATGGGATCAAGACAAGTTCATAGTGGTCTATTTGGAAGATATCATAGTCTTCTCTAAGACCGATGAAAAACACATCCTCCACTTGAAACTCACCTTTGATAAATGCAGGAGGTATGGTTTTTCTTTGAATCCCAATAAATCTCAATTCACTGTTAGTGAGAGGAAGCTACTAGGACACATATTAGCGGAAGGAGTGAAAATCAATCCTAAGCAGGTCGAAGCAATCTGTCATATTCCTCTACCCAGAAATAAGAAAGTGGTCCAAGCCTTTTTGGGGAGAATCAATTTCTTGATGAGGTTCATACCCAACTATGAAAAATAGTAAAGGATATTACAGATATGCTAAAAAAAGAAAATGAAGTGAAGTGGAGCCCTACCCACTGAGATTTTTTAACTAGAATTAAAGACGCTTTGGTTCAAGCCCCAATACTAGTCAACCCTGACTACTCAGCGCCTCTCTATATCTTTTATTTTTCTTCTCTGCATATTATTGTCATAGTTCCGCTATAGAAGAATAAATATGGTTATGCATAGCCCATCACCTTCTTCAGCCAAGTCCTGAGGGATGCTCAACTAAAATATAACATCTTCGAGAAAGAACCCTATGAACTAGTTATGCCTTTGAAGGTATTTCAAATGTATGTGCTACAATAAGAAATCACAACATTTGTCCCAACAACAGTGTTGAAGGAGACAGTGAATGAAAAAGGGGTAGGTGGATTTAAAATATACACGAATATGAGTTAGACATAAAGCGTACTAAGCTCATAAACGGTCAGGGGTTGGCCAAGGTTTTATCAGAATCTAATTGCCAAGCTTTAGGGATAAACCTGATAAGAGAGGAAGCCAGAATAAAGGTTCAACAGAACGAGATTAAAACATCAGAGAAAAACATCTATGCTAAATATGAGGGATCACAGTGGTATAAGAATATCATCCATTATCTCTTATTATTGAGGTGCCCACTAGGGCTGGATAAATCCAAATAGAGAACTCTGAGACTGCAATCTCAAAAGTATATCATATCCAATGGTCAACTCTACTGGAAGGACCTAGTGGGGTTATGTTGTTATGTTTGGTAGAAGGCGAAACTCATAAAGTGATTGAGGAATTTCATGGAGGAGATTGTGGAGTCCATTACAGCTAGAAGACCACAGCTCACAAAATCCTCGAGGCTAGATTGTACTGGCCTACACTGTTTGGAAATTTTCATTCGCAGGTCAGGTCATGTCAAAAGTGCCAAGTCTTTCCTGATAGTCAAAAATTTTCTCCTCTTCCCTTGATTCTAGTGCATGTTGAAGAACCCTTCAGATAGTGGGGACTATACTTCATACGAGAAATAAACCCACCTTCTAGTGGCCAACATAAGTGGATATTAACAGCCACAAATTATTTCACCATGTGGGTAGAGGTTATCCCAACCACAAACACTATGGACTCAGTGGTAATTAAGTTTATGGAATAAAACATATTATCATCCAAGTTGTTACCTTGAGGATAATAGGTAGTTGAGTGCGTGATGGTGATATTGAATTTCTAACAGGAGCTGATGAATTTTATGGATTTGAAGAATACCATCACCGAGAATCAGAGGAACTGGGACTCCCAATTGAATTTTTACCTTTGGGCTAACCGAGTAACTCCTAAATGATGCACTGGAAAATCACCTTTTGAGCTAGTGTATGGAAAGGTTGCAATCTTCCCAATCCAATTGGTAATGCTAGTGGAAAAGTAAATGTTGGAAGTTGAGGAAGAGGCAACTACCTTGACACAAAGGATAGACCAACTAGTCAAGCTTCATGAAATCAGATAACAGGTTGGGGATAAATTGGCAAATTATCAACAGAAGATGAAATCCTTGTTTTACAAGAAGGTAGAGGATTGACCTCTTCAACTAGGAGATTTTTTTCTCTGATGGGAGGTCTGACAAAAGGAAAAAGGAAAACACGGAAAAGTAGATCCACTTTAGTTAGACCCTTTCAAAATTTCAGAAGAGGAAGGAAATAATATGTACCTATTGAAAAATTTGGACGATGAATCATTGGAGCTTCCAGTAAAAGGTCAATTCCTCAAACTCTATTTCTAAAATTAGAGGTACCTATCTTGCACCCATTGTAAATATTAGTGTGTGTATTGTAATTATTATATGAAATTTCTAATTTCTCTTGAAAATTCCACTTTCACAAAATTATCATTAGTTTAGAAAAGACTTCGTGCCCAAAAGAGAAGTTCATAATCTGCATGTTCTTGACATATTGCAATCTAATGCCTTATCCCCATGTTGAGCTAATGTTGTCACCTTCTGAAAAGAGAGTTCTAGTTGTACAAAGAGGTTGTTGTCATTTGCAAATTGGATATAACAGGAGGAATAACAGGTCCAATTTAAGCTATTTTGGAGAATCTCCATATTCTCTTACAGCCATTTCTTTCACAAACCCCATGTCTTCCTTTGTTTTCTAAACTCTAGCAGCAGTGACCTTTAACTCTAGTTGAAATCCCTTTGTATTTACAACTCTAGCCGTGTTTCCCCTTTCCCCTTTTAAATATCTTAAAAACATTCATGAAACATACAAAAGGCATTTTAAAAGGCTGGGACCCAGAAACCTTTATCATTATTAGCTTATTTTCCTTTGAAATACATATCCGCTCATCTTCCTTTTCCTTTTGCAGTTGCGATATCACATATTGCAAAGTTTCTCGTCTACCGCAATAAATTTCTTCCCCCTGCCGATTGCGATATCGAAAATCATCCCTTGATATTCCATATCACAAATTCCCCACCGATGGTCAAATCTAAGTCCCTTCTCCACCTATTTATTGAAATAACATCCTCCACACCGATCGCGATATTTCCACCTTCCTGTCGATCGCAATAAGGTCCTCTCTGCCGATCACGATAAATCCTCCCCCTGTTGATTGCGATATCTCAATCAAGGATTGCACAAAACATAAATCGCTCCTTCGATGAACTCCCTTCTGACTTGTGATTATGATGAACCTGAAAGGTTATGTATTATGGTTTTGGCAAATTTCAGGTCTAGCATATTGGGAAATCACCATAAAATTAGTGTTAAATCCCCTTTTTCCTTTCCAATGGCGATATACGAGTCTTGTTTTCTAATGTGATATTTTATGTGTGTCATGCTTTATTGAAGTTTCACGTCTAGACAATTGGCAAGCACTATGAAATATGGTAAAATGTCCCTCTCTTATATCATCATTACAATACTAATAGGCCCAAATCAACAGTTGAGATTGAATTGTCCTAGATCAATGGCCCAGATCAATGAACATTAAAACGTTTATTTTGCTTCCGCTTAGTGGGATGGAGAGTGTATTTTTTGGCATATATCCAATAGCGTGGTCATCAAACAGAGCAAGCATAGGTAATACTATGAAATTGAGATCTCATATTAGCAATCTCATGTGTTAAGGGGAGGCACCGAGGGTGAGCATCATAAATTATCGATATGCGGGATTTTGTTTAACAAAGGGCCAAGCCTCACATACATGAGCCAAAAGGCCCTAGTACCCAAGAAGTGAAAGCTTGGCCATAACCCCCAGTCACATGAAGCAAAATCACCTATAGTAGATTGGAATGTCCCATCTCGTAAGAACCTTTAATGGAAAATCCAGATGCAAAAACTCTGCGATAAAGTAACGTAAAAATTTAAAGGCGTGGTGGGTCGGCAACTGAGGCACCTAAGAAATGAGATACAACATTAAAAATCAAAATGGGCTAACCAATAATGACCCCTTTTGACAGGAAACCAAAGCCAACTTTGACAGAGTAAATGAATACATGGAATCTCGGGACAACTTTATTATCCAGCATGGTGCTCCATGTAGAGGGAACACGAAGTACCACCCATGCATCCTCTGCTTCTATACTGTGGCATTAAACTAATAATTGACCGCTCGTCATTCCGAAGAACAAATTATTCAAGCAGTAAAGGTAGAAGCAATAGGAATCTACTGAGTGACACAGGAGTCTAGATCGTGAGTGAGAAACATCCTGAAGTAAAGGCAAACACAGGGATTGGCATGGAGATATTATTGGCATTTTCATATAATTGATTGACTTGTTTTGTTATCCTATAATGTATTGCCATTTATTGAAGCAATTAATTTTTGTAAGTCATTTTTGGGCCATAGAACTATCCCAAGTTGTGACAGCTAGTCGATCTGACAGTTGAGGCTCGGCTGAGATATTTTGTTGTAATTACTATTCAATGCTACCCTCTCTAGATAAATAGGGGGAAGCAACACTTCACAAAGGTTCAAAATCCTAAATAAAAACTACATTTTATTTTCAAGACTATATGACTTTATGATATGCATCTTTTAGAATATTAAGTAAATGGTGGTAATTCCTCCTTCGAGTACTATAGTATGTTATCCCTCTATTCAATTCCATTATGTTCACGTTTCCTCTCTGAATTCACATAATCTTAGTTGCTAGAAATGTTTCATATGTTCTTACAGATTCATTTGTATTGACTCATTAATTCATGTTCATGTATGGATCTTTGATATTATATCTTTAAAATTGTGCTCGATGAATCATCCCACCCATCCTCTTTCATCCATTATGTCAATCTTTATCTCAGATAAGTGTACAATTTTGAAGGCTTCAAGCTCTATGTGATAAGTGTAGAATTCTTGACGCTTCAATATCTATGTGATGAGTTACTCTATCTCCATGTCCTCTCTCATTACTTTTCCAAAGCTTATTAAAGTGTAGGTCCTTGAACTACTTAGCCTCCAGTAGTTTATACATATATTTATGTGGTTTGTATATTTGAAGAAGTACTAGAAATACATGGCTTATGCCTTTAGAGGAATGAACCAACCCATGTTGTTTAATATATATATATATATATATATATATATATATACATACGTAAAAAAATATTGGTGATGTCTCCATCCCCTTGAGACACACAAAATCTAGATGTTGTAGGCACTGGTCTTGTAAGCAATCTTAGTTTGTGTCTAGAAGTGACAACATCTTCTAGCATCATTGTCGGGGAACATATTGAAGGATTTTTCCTCTCGAATATGACAAGTTAAGAACTCTTTGTGTATATGACCAAAGGAATTCTGATTTCACCCTCATCACCTTTGTGACTACATAAATCCCATTGTCATTTATCATCCTGGCTTTTAGAAAGCCTCACACTCATTCAGATACCTCTGAGTAGTAAACCCCATCTATATCTAACCCAGAGAAATTAATTTTCAGGAGAGTCTGGAAGGAGAAAACTCCTACTACCTATGATATTGTCTCGTCATTCTTTGAAGCCTCCTCATCCATCTCCCAACCTGTTGTCATTCACTGCTCATAATTTACTCCTAAGATCCTTATATACCCTGTTCTGGTTCTTGCCACAACAAGCACTGTGGTTTTGGCCCAAGTTCCTCTGGAAAATCTCAACCCCCCTCCATTAATTCATATGGTTGTTTTGGGTTTCTTACTAAACAAATATGCCCCTCTTGATTTACCTAAACCTCTAAGTGTTATGGCTCAGGACTACCTAAACCTTTTTCCTAGGTTCAATGGGGAGGATGAAAAGACTCCATAGAGACACATTAAAACATTATATGCTTTTGTTGAGAATATAAATGTAGAAAAACTGGATGTGGTCCTTAGAATCTTTGTACAATCCCTTGATGGAGAATCTAGAAAATGGTTTAAAGCCCTACCCAATGCCTCCATCACTACCTGGGAGGAACTCAAAAACTCTTTCACACAGAAGTGGGGTGAAAAGAGAAATCATGAGTATTTCCTCACAAAGTTCAATGATATAAGGAAGAAGTGAGAAGAGGACATTTTAGAATTCATAAAAAGTTTCAATAAGTAGTATAATAACCTTCCTAGTGAGATAAAGGCTCCTCAAGTTACTGCTCATGTAGTTTCTGTGGGATCCTTTGAATCGGACTTTGGTTTTACCCTAAGAGGAAGGAAGTCTCACACTTTCGATCAACTCCAACTTGATGGTCTTGAGATAGAAGAAAATTTCATCTCCGCAATGAAGTCAAGAGGTAAGGACAAACCTACTGAGAAGAAAAGGGGGAAAGAAGAAACATCCTCCCCTAGTCAAGCTAAAGAATCGCCAAATCTAAAGTGGGAAGAAATGAATAAACTCATCAAGAGTTTATCGCATAAGGTGGTGAAGCTTGAGTTGGAGAAAAAGGGTCACCCGAAACCAAATACTCAAGGTAACAACTGAGGTTATAACCCATAGTACAGAAGGCCACCATTGCAGATACTTCCAAGGGAAAGAAAGGAGCAACTTGATGAGATCCCTTATCCATTATATTTAGAATATAGTCTCGATGAACAATCATCAGATATGCATGAGATGCAGGGAAACTTGTATTCCTCTTTCTCTAAAGAAGATTATGAGAGTATGGCTCACTAGGAGATAAGTCATGATAGAGAAGCAATGGAAAATGAGGAGGACATAAGTGACTATTGTAAAGAGATTGCAGATTTCATGCAAGCACAACTACATTGAAGGTATCATCTAATATCTTCAAGAAAGAGGTCAAGGGAACCAGAACAAAAAGAGGGAATTTCTCCCCAAGATATTCCCCCAGTTCTAGATAAAAGGAAAGGTAAGATGAATCCTGACGCATTCAAGGTAAAATTATCCTCAAATAAGGAATGCAATAGCTCTGAGGAACACACGGAAAAGAAGGCACCTTTCCTGATAAAAACTAGTGATAAGGAAAGAGAAGCAAAGCTAGGAGGTGTAGAAAAAGGCCAACCTACATTTAATCTTCAGAAGAAACTTGACAAGGTAAAGATTCATTTTCCTTTAATTGAACTTCTAAACCAACCCACTTATAAAGCTTAAGTCTCTCAGTTCGTGCTTCCATCCAGCTCAACACTAATCCATGAGGGTTTAAACCTTTAAGAAGAAATACCAATGTTTTTTTTGGTACTCATGTTGAAAAACTTGATCCTTCCACTACACCCTTCTATACAATCTTGCTAATTCATGACATTTTATTGGATAAATGCATGTTGGACTCTGTAGCCTCACATAACCTCATGCCCTTAGCCGTGATGGAACAACTTGGCTTGTAGACCACCGGGCCCTACAAGGACCCATACTCCTTTGACTCTAAGAGAGTTAAATGCCTGGGAATGATAAAATATCTGGTGGTAAACATGGCTCCAATCCCTATGAAGAGCGTAGTGATTGACATCGTACTGGAAAATATTCCCCCTCGATTCGGTATGCTCCTATATAGGTCTTGGGATTCCAAGGTGGGGGGCTTTATCAAGTTAGATCTAACTTATGCCACTATTCCCACTTTTGGAGGTGAAGGAAGGAGGTTTTACAAAGAGTCTAGATTTGTAAAAACTATGACCACAATTGAAGGTTATAAAAATTCTCGAGTGTTTGGAAAAGAAGGTGACCTCTCCTTCCTGTTCATATAAGAAGATGAGACCATCTTAAAATAAACAGCATCACACCTAATGATGTAGTTAGAACACCAACACAGAAATGAAAACAAAGTGTGGAAATTATACTTTGACGAAGTGAATTCCAAAGAGGGAAATGGATAAGGATTATTGTTGGTATCTCTTGAGAGCATAACGAAACCCCTCTCATTCAAGCTATATTTTTAGGCAACCAACAATGTGGCAGAGTATGAAGCATTTCTCCTTGGTTTACAAACAACAAGGAATATGAATATTGAATGCTTAACTATGCATGGCAACTCCGAGCTAATTGTAAAGAAAATCAGAAATTATTGCCAGGCTAAACACCACAAATTGAGGACTTACTAGAATGAAGTATCGGATTTGATTGATAACTTTTTCCTGGCCTTTACTATCCAATTTTTACCGAGAGAAGGAAACATAATGGTTGATTCCCTTGTTGTAGCAGCAAGAAATCTCAAACCCCCTCAAAATCCTCTTCTTAGGTACAAGGTGGAGGCGAGATACATACCCTCTATACCTAATAATGGCAAGCACTGGAAGGTATTCAAGGATGACGAGCGGACCAAATGATTTATAGAAGTAGTTTGGGGGTTTTCTAACTCAACCATTGATCAAGGAGAGGAAAAAGAGGCAGATCAATAACCCACTTTGTGGGAAGACACAGTGGTTGGACATAAAATTATACAACTAAAAGGGAATAACATTCCTCGTGGGCTAGTCTCACTGGAAAGATTATTTAATAAGGATGATGTAGCCTCCAAACCAGTGGCTCCTGATATGGACAAATAAGTAGAATATTGAAATATCGGCTCAGAGGATGAACCCAACATCTGCAGACTATCAAGGAATCCCTTCGTAATATAAAAAACGGTATTTAAATCTCTTCAAAACCTATAAGGATGTTTTTGCTTGGGCTTATGAGGACTTAAAAGCATTTGATACTAACATCATATAGCATAAGGTTCCTTTAAACGGTGGAATAAAACCATGCAAGTAGAAGCTCGAGAATATTAATCTACTCTTACTCCCCTCCATTGAAAAAGAATTGAGGAAACTTCTACATGCTAAACTCATAGTTCCTTTAAGGAATTTGAAGTGGGTGGCCAACTTAGTCCCAGTCCGAAAAAATAATGGAGAAATAAGGTTATGTGTATATTTCTGGAACCTTGATAGGGCATCGTTAAAAGACAACTAACCACTACCTAAGATGGATTACATATTGCAGAAGGTGGTTGGGTCGATTATAATATCCATGATGGATGGGTTCTCTGGTTACAACCAAGTGGAAATCCACCCTGATGATAAGAAGAACACTACTTTCACCACCCTGTGGGGAACATTCATGTATGGTCACTTGAATTTCAGTCTTATTAATGCAGCGGCCATGTTTCAGAGAGCTATGGATATAGCTTTTGTAGGAGAGAAAGACAAATTTGTAGTGGTATATTTGGAGGATATCATAGTCTTCTCTAAGATTGATGAAGAACACACCCTCCACTTGAAGCTCACCTTTGAGAAACGTAGGAGGTGTGGTCTTTCTTTGAATGCCAAGAAATCTCAGTTCCTACTAAGTTAGGGGAAGATACTAGGACACGTAGTAGCACAAGGAGTGAAAATCGATCCTAAGTGGGTCGATGTTATCAGTCATATTCCTCTACCTAGAAATAAGAAAGAGGTCCACGCCTTTCTAGGGATAATCAATTTCTTGAGGAGGTTCATACCCAACTATGAAGAAATAATAAAGTGTGTTACAGATATGCTAAAAAAATAAAATGAAGTCAAGTGGAGCCCTACCCCCCAATATTATTTTACTAGAATTAAAGAATATTTGGCTGAAGCCTCGGTACTAGTTAGCCCTGTCTACTTAGCGTGTTTTGATATATTTTCTTTTACTTCTATGCATACTATTTCCGCACTTCTACTACATAATAATAAACATGCTTATGAACAACCCATCACCTTCTTCATCCAAGTCCTGAGGGATGCTCAGCTGAAATATAACATCTTCGAGAAACAAGCCTATGCACTAGTCAAGGCTTTCAAGGCATTTCGAATGTATGTGCTATAGTCATAAATCACATCATTTGCCCCAATGAGAGAAGTCAAGGAAATCCTTGTGCAAGGAGACAGTGTAGGAAAAAGGGGTAGATGGATAGAAAAGGTACAATAATATGAGTTAGACATAAAGACTACTAAGCTCATAAAATGCTAGGGGTTGGTCAAGGTTCTATCATAATCTAATTGCCAAGCTTTAGGGATAAATGTGATAAGAGAGGAAGGCAGAACAGAGGTTTAGCGAAACACAATTAAAACATCAAACTAAAAGATCTATGCTAAATATGAGGGATCAACCAAGTCTAAGAATATCATCCGTTATCTCTTAATCCCGAGGTACCCACTAGGTCTGGATAAATCCAAATACAGAACTTTGAGACTACAAGCTCAAAAGTATATCATATCCAATGGTCAACTCTACTAGAAGGACCTGGTGGGAGTTTTGCTATTATGTTTGGTAGAAGGAGAAACTCATCAATCGATTGAGGGATTTCATGGAGGAGTTTGTGGAGGTCATTACAGCTGGAAGACCACATCACACAAAATTATCAAGGTTGGATTCTATTAGCCCAAATTTCTTGGAAATGTTCATTCCTAGGTTAGGTCATGTCAAAAGTTCCAAGTATTTGCTAAGAGACAAACAATTTCTCCTCTTCCCTTGATTCTAGTGCATGTGGAAGAATTCTTCACACAGTGGGGACTAGAATTCATAGGAGAAATAAACCCTCCTTCCAGTGGCCAACATAAGTGGATATTAAAAGCCATGGATTATTTCACCAAGCGGGTAGAGGTTATCCAAGCCATAATCGCTACTCACTCACTGGTAATTAAGTTTATGGAGGAAAACATATTATTGTGTTTTGGTTTCCCTATCAAAATCATCATTGACAATGCTCAAGCATTCAAATCTGCAAAATTCATTGGCTCCTGTCAAAAAAATGAATATCATCATCAAGAACTCCACTATCTACTATCCTCAAGGTAATAGCTTGGCTGCATCCTCAAACAAAACTGTGCAGAGAGTGCTAAAGAAGATCATCACCGAGAATTAGAAGAACTAGGACTCCCAATTGAAGTTTCCCTCTGGGCTAACCGATTAAATCCTAAACGATCCACTTGAAAATCGTATTTTGAGCTAGTGTATGGAAAGGTTGCAATCTTCCCAATCCAATTATCAATGCCAGTGGAAAAGTTATTGAACGAAGTTGAGGAAGAGCCAAGTGACTTGACACGAAGGATAAACCAACTCGTCGAGCTTCATGAAAACCAAGAATAGGTGGGGGATAAATTGGAAAATTACCAATAGAATATGAAATCCTTGTTTGATAAGAAGGCCGAGGATCGACCTCTTCAACCAGGAGCTTTAATGCTCCCGTGGGACATCCGGTGAGAAGAAAAAGGAAAACATGGAAAACTTGTTCCACTTTGGTTCAATCCTTTCAAATTTTCAAAAGAGAAAGGAAATAATACGTACCTGCTCAAAAATCTAGATAGTGAATCTTTGGAGCTACTAGTAAATGGTTAGTTCCTCAAGCTCTATTTCCATAATTAGAGGTACTTGTATTTCACCCATTATAAATACTGGTGTGTGTATTGTAATTATTATATGAAAGTTCTAGTTTCTCTTCAAAATTCCACTTTCACAAAGTTATCACTAGTTTAAAAAAGACTCCATGCCCAAAGGAGAAGTTCATAGTCTATAGGTTCTCGACGCATTGCAATCCAATGCCCTGTCCCCAGGTGGAGCCAATGTTGTCACCTTCTGGAAAGAGAGTTCCAGTTGTATAAAGAGGTTTTTGTCATTTGAAAATTGGATATAAAAGAAGCAAAAACAGGTTTAGTTTAAACTATTTTGGAGAATCTTCCATATTCTCCTAAGACCGTTTCTTTCACAAACCTCATCTTTTCCTTTGTTTTCTAAACTCTAGCTGCGGTGACCCATTTTTAAATCTATCTGAAATCCGTTTGTATTTCCAACTCTAGCCATGTTTCCCCTTTCCCCTTTGAAATATCTTTTAAAAGTTCATAAAACATATCGAAGGAATTTTAAAAGGCTCAGATCCACAAACATTTATCGCTCTCGGCCTATTTTCCTTTGCAATAGATATCCACTCATCTCCTTTTTCCGTTTGAGATTATGATATCACATATTGAAAGGTTTCCCACCTACAACAATAAAGTCCTTTCCCCTACCGATTGCGATATCGCAAATTCTTTGCTGATATCGTATATAAAAAATTCCCCACCGATTGTCATATCTAAGTCCCTTCACCACCTTCCGATTCTGATAAGGTCTTCCCCTCCAATAGTTATATTTCTACCTTTCCGCCAATCGTGATAAGGTCCTCTCTGCGGATCGCAATAAACCCTGCCCCCATCGATTCTGATATCGCAATTGGGCATCGCATAAAACATAACACCCTCCTCCATTCAACTCCCTTCTGACTTGGAATTACGATGAACCTGAAAGGTTATGTATTATGGTTTTGAGAAATTTCAGGTCGAACGTATTTGGAAATCACCATAAAATCAATGTTAAAGCCCCTTTTCTCTTTACGGTGATGATATACAACTCTTGCTTCTCAATGTCATATTTTATGTGTATCATGCTTTATTGAATTTTCACATCCAGACAATAGGCAAGCACTATGAAATATGGTAAAAAGGTCCTCTCCTGTATTGTGATTACAATACCAATAGACCCAGATCAGTGGCCCAATCAACGAACATTAGAATGTATATTTCGCTTTCACTCAGTGGGATGGTGAGGGTATTTTTTAGCATATCTCCAGCAGCACGGTCACAAAATAGAGCAAGCAGAGGTAATACTATGAAATGGTTGATTATGATATCCCAGGTGGGCCCAGTGCCACATATGAGTGATCACAAGTGTCAAGCAGAGGCACCAAAGGTGAGCATCATAAATCGTCCATATGTGGGATTCTATTTAACAAAGGGTTGAGCCTCACAAACACAAGCCCAAATTCCCTAGCACCCAAGGACTTAATGCTTGGTCGTAGTCCCCAGTCACATAAAGCACAAGGGGCTAAATAGACTAGAATGTCTCATCCCATAAGAACCTTTAATGGAAAACCTCGATGCAAAAACTCTGTGAAAAAGTAACGCAAAAATTTAAAGGCATGGTGGGTCAGAAGCTCAGGCATTTAAGAAACGAGATGCAACATTCAAAATCGGCATGGGATGACCCAAAATGTCCCCTTGTGACATGAAACCAGGGCTGACATTGATGGAGTAAATGAAGACATGGAAGCTCAGGAGGACTTAATTATCTGCTATGGTGCTCCATGCAGAGGGAAGACGAAGTATTGCCCAGATGTCATCTACTTTTGTACTGTGGCATTGAACTAATAGTTGACCACTCCCAGTTTTGAAGAACAAGTGATTCGAGCAGTAAAGGCAGAACTGGCGAGAATCGGCTCAGTGACAGAGGAGGCTAGATGTGGGCGAGCAACAACCTCAAACAAAGGTGATCATAGGGATGTGCTTGGAGATATTATTGGCATTTCCATCTTCTCGGTTGACTTGTTTTGTTATCCTGTAATGTGTCGCCATTTATTGAAGCAATATATTTTTGTAATTCATTTTTGGGCCACAAAGCCATCCCAAGTTGAGATAGCCAGTCGATCTGACACCTTAAGCTTAGCTGAGATATTTTGTTGTAATTAATGTGCAATGCTCCCCTCTCCAGATAAATAGGGGGAAGAAACACTTCACAAAGGTTCAAAATATTAAAGAAAAAGCTACATGTTATTTTCAAGACTATATGACTTTATGATATAAATCTTTCAGAATATTAAGGAAATGGTGGTTATTCATCATTCAAGTACTACAATATGTTATCCCTCTGTTAAATTCCATTATGTTCATATTTCTTCTCTAAAATTATGTAATCCTTGCTGCTAGAAATGTTTCATATGTTATTACAGATTCATTTGTATTGACTCATTAATGCATGTGCCTGTATGGATATTTGGTATTATATCTTTAGAATTGCACTCCATGAATCATCACACCCATCCTCTTTCATCCATTATGCCGACCTTTAACTCAGATAAGTGTAGAATTTTGGAGGCTTTAAGCTCTATGCAATAAGTGTATAATTCCTGACGCTTCAAGTTCTATGTGATGAGTTACTCTATCTCCTTATCCTCTCTCATTGCTCTTCCAAAGCTTATTAAATCATAGGTCGTTGAACTACTTGGTCTCCACTAATTTATACATATATTTTTGTTGGTTTTATATGTGAATAAGTACCACAAGTATATGGCGTATGCCTTTATATTAATGAAACAACCCATGTTGTTCAATATATATATAAAGACATACGTAAAAACAATATTGATGATGTCTCGAATCCTGTGAGAATCATATGAGACAAGCAAATTCCTGATGTTCTAGGTGTTAGTTGCCTGCTGCAGCAGGTTATTCATTCTTCATGATTGGCATTTTACAGGCCAAATATGTCGTACTTTGCTTGCTGCAATGCTCCATATTTGCTTAGCAGATTCCAAGTGAAGAAGGCTACTTCAAGTTCATCCAATTTCCTTCAAATTTTGTAAAGTTATCCCGGTATCGCTATTTTTTAGTTAAAGGGAGGTCCAAACAGTTTAATCTTGGTCTCCCTAGGTTTAAATTTCTTGTTTTAGAATATAGAGATTGTAAATCTGTCCAAACAGTTTAATCTTGGCAGATTCTTAGATAGGTAGAGAAGCAGAGGATCCCAACAGCTTAATCTGGGCTCTGGAAGAAATAAGGGTAGTATGTAGATAGGAAATCATCAAAATAAAAATGAATGACGGGTTTGCAAGTCTAAGTGCACCCCCAAACAAAAGAAGAAAAAATGCTAGGTAAGTAGGCTGGGTAGGTAGTTCTGAGGCTGTTGAATTGCTGACCAGTTCCAGGTTTTCAGATGTCATATCATGCAGGACATAATCAGCAAGGATCTGTATGCAAAAAGCTCACAAGAGGTATAACTGACTCCCCTTCTCTGTTATCCCCAATCATTAACTAACTTCCCCAAAAGATGTCAAGATCTGCTTGACACCTCTTAAGTTCCATCATCTTCATAACACTGGCTTGAGTAAAGATCTGCTTTACTCAAATTTGTTCCATATTTTCTCATAAAGTATGGTCCTATCCCCTTGTAACAGCCTAAGCTCTCCCGAACTTAACGCTTTCTTACCATCTCCATATTAACCACTAACATTAATATTTAGCTCCCTATTCTTCCCATCCCCTTATTAATATTAAGTAAAATCCCCCTACGTAATATCCCTCCCCCTGGTTGAAAAATAACCATAAGAACTCCCGGGAATTGCTCAGTTTATCTGAAACTCAGCAAGAACCCTGACCTCCAAAACCACCTCCCAGATACAATGGACTCCTTCCAAAGTATAAAATCCCTCTGAGGTAATCGAACCCCTTCCGAAACCTCAAATGCCCTTCACACCCACTTACTTGCTCTTTCCTCCTCAAAGCCGTATCGCATCGCAACCTCGCACTCTCATCTTCATGCAAGTCATCACCCATCCGTTCCCTGCCGATGCGATATTGTGATATCGGCGATCGACGATCGCAAGCGCCAAGTGTCCAATTCATTCTCCTCTCCGTCTCCGCCAATGCGATATTGCGATATCGCCGATCGACAGTCACAAGCGCCAAGTGTCCAACCCAATTACCCCCCGTTCCCTGCCGACGCGATATTGCGATATCGCATCGGAGTCTCTTCACCACATTACCTCCAATATCTCATCACGTCGCTCTGTACCAGGGACCCACAGCTGACGTCATCCGCCATACAGCCGACGCCATGCTTACGTCAGCAGCCAGAAAGCCAAAAACTTCGCGCAGGAAGAAAAATCGCACTTCGGAGCTCCAGATCAAGAAACCGAGGCAGTTTTCGAAGTGCTAATCGCGCAACGCTACGGGAAATAGGCCATTTTGAGGAATCTTTAGGGAATATTCTGATTTTTGAGCCCATTGCACGCCGAAAAAGCCCGAAAATCGCCCGATCGTGCCAAAAGGATCCGGTTTAAAGACAACAGCAGATCAATCATAGAGTTTAAAGTGTATCAAATCAAATCAGCAGGGATCAAGTGTGTCAAAGAGTATCAGTCGACGGCGGAAGCCATCAATGTAGCGGCAAAGTGTATCAACAAATATTTTGAGCAGCGGCCCGAAGCAGGAGAACATTTAATATCTTCTAGCAGATTCATAGAAAGAGGGCGAAACTACTTGAAGCTCTCAAATCATAATTATTGCACATTCAATTCACACCAGAACCGAACTGCAGTCCCCAAAGCACAATCACTCCAGCAGCACCGCATCTGGTCCCCAAGGGCCACCTCGTCACCTGTTCCGATCCAGCTGCCCCCAGCGCAGCCAAAAAGATTTACTTGCATTTAATTCCAGCAACACTTAGATTTTGAAGAGTTCTCTAAGCAGACCTGTCAAGGTCACTTGTAATGATGTCTTTCCGATATTTTGCTTATAAATACCACCCTGAGCAATGTTGTGAGGGGTTGGTTGGTTGGTAGTAGTTGTTGGTCAGTCTTCTTTCCATCATTTTCTCCGAGAAGAGACTCGCACTGTAACTGTCATAATTTCCATAATCAAAGATTGCTGAAAGCATGGATTGCGAAACTACTTGATGTTTTCTCTTGGCCAAGAAATGATCACGGAATTCCTGTGCTTCTACATGATCCAATAAGTGTTCCTCTCCTCTGTTTAATTTGATGTTTTTTACCACCTTTCCGCTTTTCTAAATTGCAGGAAAAAAGAATAGCTTAAGATTTGTTTCATTACACCTTAAGTTCAATTTCTGCGTTTTTCAATGTTTTCTTCA
This sequence comes from Pinus taeda, assembly GCA_000404065.3. Classification (NCBI taxonomy): domain Eukaryota; kingdom Viridiplantae; phylum Streptophyta; class Pinopsida; order Pinales; family Pinaceae; genus Pinus; species Pinus taeda. The sequence goes on along the minus strand of APFE030868325.1, from coordinate 9,458 downwards.
GAGACAATTATGAGCTTGTATTCTTAAATGATCTGGTTTACGTTGTTTCTTTCACATATGAGTTCATGTCTTAGGAATTCTTAACTACTCCTGGATCCCATTCATCCATTTCTCCCCTTTGTCAGCATGATGAAATGATTCTCCTTTGCCTTTCATCCCTAATGTTCACCCCGTACTTTCAGCAGACAGAAAATTGTATCCTGTGTGGCTATCCTGCTCCGTATCCCCTTGTGACCAAGAAAATGCTCGCAAGCCTCAATTTTTGACTCCATGCCCAATGGTTCGAAACTTATCACACCTTACCGTGACTCTTTGTTCGATAATCCTACCTTATTTCCAATCACAATCAACACTCCCTTGAAGTCAAAAAGCTAGCCTAAAATCATCAACTAAGGTTGAATTAAAAGGAGAGAGCCCTCTCCGATTGCAGGTGGGCTAGAACCTGCAATCAGAAGATTGGTTTGTGGTTACCTCGGCCGTATCCCTACTAGGAGCCTAGGGACAACTTGAGTGATAACAGTTTCCATCAAGGCCATAGGGGGATAACGTTAGCATTATGGCTAATGTGTTGACCTTGATGGCAACCTACTTGAAAAATATGCACTTGATGTCAACATTATGATAATATGATGATTGTGGAACTCATGCATATTGTTATAGATTCTATGGACATAGAAATGACAGTTCAGTGACAGATGGATGAAAAAAGTGTAGTTTGAGAAATTATACGAAGTTCCTATGAATAAGGGTTGCGTACATGCACAGGTATTGTGAGGAAAAGTCGTGTATATAATCCAAACCATGGAAATATTGATACCATGGATTATTACCATGGTATTTTCCCATAGTAATTAAAGTGAAAACGTTTATTTGATCTTGTCAAAGAATACCAATGACATTACCAAGGGATTTACTTGATATATTGGCTAAGGAAACAAATATATAAGCACATGGAGATCAAGGTGTTGAGTGTGCAACTGAATAGCTATTCATGTGTGATCTGATCTGAAACAGATGTGCACCAGGAAGGAAGGAGAAGAATCATACTTGAAATATCTAAAGATATGTTGAAATATATGATTGATTTATTTTCTTGATAAGTAGCTAACAAATATAGAATTGGTTAAATACATTTTAAGTGATCTGCGATTTGATAGTAAGGTACGTGCGGTATGTGTTGTGTTTGCAACGAAGGATTGATTCAATGATTTATATGTGTGTGTGTGTGTGTGTGTTTTATTGAGTAATGTCGTGTACATACACAAAAGTTGTTCAATATTGTTGTGTATAAATTCTATGATAATGTATTCAATGTGTTGAAATACACATGTGGGTGTTGTGCATAGTAGTTGCATACATACACTTATCTGGTTTGTGGAGGTCATGTATATGCATTAGGGTTTGAGTTGTTGACTAATGAAAATTTATGATATTTATTCTATTTGTTTTTGTTTGTTAATGATGTCTTGATAAGCATTGTCTATATTTGACAGTGTTGATTGGGTTGATTCTAGCTTGGTATATTGATCAGTGATGATGTTGCATTATGGTTGGTCTTAGTGTCAGTATTTGCATCCTACCATCAGTGATCAAAAATCCTCTTTTCATATCATTTAGGGGTCAGATTCAGCAATTTTTTATTATTTCGCTAGGTCATGCAAAAAATTAGTCACTGATGGTAGTCCTAGTCCAAAAACATCACTCTTCCCTCAATGTGATTGCTTGCTAGCATAGTTTCATATCTTGTTGATTGTACGTCATCCATAAAGTTATTTTTATCTTGCCATTTGTATCAGTCATGAGGTCATTATGTCATCTTGAGATTCAGTCCTTCAAGGTTTCATTAGATCTTTAGGGTTTTTCAAGGTTTCATTAGGTCATTAGGGTCGCCAAGGTTCCATTCCATTGCATAAGACCAGCAAGTAAAGGGTGATCAAATAACATCCCTTCACCATGTGAAGATGATTTGTAAAGAGAAATGCTTATTTCATTATGTAATTTTATGTCTTTCAAATGTAATAATTTCACCCTCCCAAGCTGTTAACTCAGTGTTCCAAAGATGCCAAACCATCAAAAGATCAATTTTTCAAAGGAAATATTCAAGTGAAAGGGTAAAGTTTCAAAGGGTTAAGTGCATGCCAAAGGGAGTTGTTTTTTCCCAAGGGTGTCCAAATCATCGTTTTCCACAAGCACTAAACCTTAATTTCCTCACCCATTGACCTAGGGTTGGCTATGGAATTAGAGACATCTGAGTATATGAAGCATAAGGGAGGTCATTTCAGTGAGTATGAGGTCATTCCAACTTATACACATCATGTCTCCATCAATTTTCAATAAGTCATTCCAAGGGACAAATCAATTGCCACACATAGGGCCGGTTTTTCTTCAAACTATGTTTTAGACCAAACAGGGAAGACTTCGGAAAACATGAGAGATGTTTTTGTCCACAATAGGCCAAATACGAAAAACCTCCTTGCTACACAAAAATATCATCACCTTGATTATTTGTAGTCAGTATGGGTCTATCACCACCTATACCAGCCTCCTAAGCAAGTCTCAGACCTCAGCTC
>APFE030868323.1:19416-39523 GCA_000404065.3 Pinus taeda | reverse complement strand
TAGTTTATTCAAGGCCAAAATATTTTGTCAACAAATAGAGGCCGAGTTGTTCATCTACTCTCATTCACTCAGGTTGAAGACTGAGCTATTCATTCATTTCAGAGATTAATGTGCCCACAGAAGAGGCTGAATTTTTTAGATTTAGTAGCAGAGTTTTATCAGCGAAAAAAAGGGCCAAATTCTTAGTTATTTTTAAGGAACCAAATTTCTTTCAAGCTCAGAAAAATTCTCCAGCAATTGAAGTCCATTTATTTGAGCCAAATGCTACAAATTAAAGACTATAGGGGGTGCAAATTGGGTTTAGCACAAGTGCCAAGTTTCTTCTTATAAAGGTTGAATTCCCTTCCTCTTGCACCCAGATTGTCTCCTAAAAAAAAAAAGGGTGAGTTCAACTCTAATGCGGTGACAATTCTCCATGAAGATAATTCTCAGATGTATGGGCTGTTGATTGCTATTATTAAACCTTGAAATTAGTGGGTTGAAATTTTTCAAGTTATGGTGCAGATTTAATAGTGGACAATTTTATGAAGTTTACTATCATTCCCTTGGCATAGCAGGCAATCCTAGTGTTGTAGCAGACTCTCTAAAAGTTTAATTTGTTATAGAAGTGGCTGGGTTAGGTGCCTTTTCAATTTGTGCACTGAATTTCTTGAATAGATGACTGTCTAAAGCTTGCATCCTTGCTGATATATATTTATGAGTATTCATAATGGGGAAACAAGTATTTTATTTGTTGTAGTATTTGAGTCTCAACGTTTGGGAATGCGATTTGGAAAATAATTGTAGAGTTAAAATCTTGCTTTTGGTTCATTCCTCAAGGAATAATATCATTTGATTGTTGTATTTTTCTGGGAGAACAAATTTTGAGAATACCTTGCAGTGACATTGGATCATAGTTGTGAACAAATTTTAAATTATATGTTTGACATTGGAGAAAATGGTCAGAACCAATGAAGTATTAGAATTCCTCAGAACTCTGATTTTGTCTACTACTCATGATACATTAAAAGTCAGCAAAGTTTCTCTCACAAACATTTAGGTCTGTCTAAAAAATGCACAAGAGAAAATTGATTTTTTGTAGCTCGAATCTCAGCTACAGCAAGAAGAATTAAAATAGAGGAGTCATTCTAAACATGTTTATGTTCAGAACATTGAGACTGCAACCCATTAGAAGCAAGTCAATAATGTTACAATTGGTTCAGATTTAGTACCCAATAAAGCAGTAGTTGTACATGCAGATGCAGAAACTCAGTCTACACTTCCCAAGCCCATCATCAGACCTTGGGAACAACTTGTCCACAACAATCACAAAACTGGTCTTGGATATGAGAAGGACTTGTCCTATCATATTCCACACTACTCAAAGCCCATTTAGTTTCAAAGTGCTAGATTTCTTCATGACAGTTCACATCCAGCTGTTCTAGATTCTGCCTCTCTTCCACAACAATAACAACAGCAACAAATTGTGAAATGCCAACACTGTGACCGAGTTGGTCATTTGAAATATCACTATTTTGATCTTCATCCATGTAAGAACTGTCATAAAACCACCCATTCTTCATGTAGATGCTTCAGAAACAAACGTCCTACAAGAAATAAAGATTCATCTTAGATGGATCGCCTCTTGGCAACGGGCATCAACAGCCAAGAAGATATTCCAATCACATGTCAGAACTTGTTCCAGAGTATTGAACAGTCTTACAGTTGAGTTTTCTCCATCATCTCACCTTATATCTAACAGGGGGGGGAAATGATGGTCATCTACAAGCTTCAAAGCCACATCAAGTGAACCTGAGCCACAACCTGCCACACCAGTTTCATATTTGAAGCAAGAGACAAAGATGCCCATGAACATGCCTTTAGTTGGTAATTTGGCTCACTTCCTCTCGCAAAAGACTTCATCTTCTTGCCAGTTTCGGAAGAATTCCAGGGACAAAATTGAGAAGTTAGAACACTTCCTCTAGCAGAAGACTTCATATTCTCGCCATTTTTGAAAGAGTTCCAGGAATTGCATTAAGCATTCCAGAGTTGTTGGTCATCCTTAAACCATCAACAGCTTGAGACTTCCCTTTTCAAGTTGAATTTCTCCCTTTTATGCGGGGTGAGGCCCCCCTTTATTGGTTGAAGGTTTCCCTCTTCAAAACAATAGGAGCACTTCCTCTAGTAGAAGACTTCAACTTCTTTCCAGTTTTGGAATAGTTATGGGAATTGCACTAAGCATTCTAGTGTTGGTGGTCATCCTTAAACCACTGCCCTTTATACCAACATTTCAGAGAGCACATTTAGCCTAGTGCTGCCATGCATTTTGCACATTTTGTATTATAGCTTGCTTCTTGGATTCATACATAACCCTTCGGATTAAGGGGGGGAATGTTGGACACCTAATCCTCAGTGGGTTAGTGTGGAAGCCGAATAGAGAAAAGGAGTCCGAGATACCTTGGGATGTGAAATCCGACAGCCACAATACGTACTATAAATGTATATCTCTTGTTAATAAAAATGGATTCTCATGTTTTATCCTTTAGATTCTCTTGCTGCCATAAGTGTGTTTAACATGTAGGATAGCTCGTTGGAAATCTTGTCAAGTATACTTCCTCGAACAACTCACATTTCTAGATTTGGATGTCATTTGCCCCCTCAAAAATGAAATATCCCAACACTTCTTCCTGTGTGTGAAAAAAGTGGCAGAGAGGTCACATTTTGATGGGTTTTTGGCATTTAGGTGACTAAGATCTGCTCCAAACTTGATAATTTTTTTTGGGTTTTCTCATTTTTTATGTTGAATCCAAAAATGTAAACCATTATCTCAAAGGATGCTCTAGTCAAAAGTGCAACGCCAGTGACACTGTGCACCTATTGGGTTTTCCTGCGTTTCACATTTCAAAATTTGAAAATTGCAAAATTTTCTCAAAATTGTCCCAAATTTGGTACAAGGCACCCTCAAGCACTACTATGATGAGCTAATGAGGAATCAACAAGAATTTATAAAAAAAATTTCTCCTTTTGACTTCTCAAAATTTTCCTCATCCTTGCCTTTAGCTTTCTCATTCTTATATTGCATATCTTGTTCCAGGTTAAATAGTGATAAGCCATGTGGTGAAGGAGTTTCTTCTCTTTATTTGCCTTCTCAAGCAGCTTCTGAAGGTGAAAGTTCACCCTCTCTAACCAAGCTTCTTGTTCATTCTCAATTTCTTGCTCAATGGAGGTCATCTTGCTCTTTGCTTTCTTTGCCTCTTGCCTTTCTTATCTAATCATTTGCAATTCCATAATACCTTGTTTATCAATTAATTTCTTGCTTCCCTTGTCAAGGAATTTGACGACCCATTTATCCCTCTCTAAATTGATTGATAGGGCTTGAATGTCAGCCTCTTATTCCTTGATGATCAAATCCTTGACACTCCTTGGATTTTGAGCATCCAACTCCATGTCATTCATCACTGGTGCCACCTCATGGTCCATAAGGACGAAACCTCTCTCTTGCCCCTCACTAGGATCATTCTCATGCATCTTTTTCTTTCCTTTATCTCTGCCCTTTTGTTGCTGCCCAACCTCTACTTGTTCAGTGGGAGAAGAAAGAAAAAACCTTTCCACAGCTCGTGGAGATAGCATTTGCCTATAGATTCTAGATGAAAGCGAGACCCCTTCCACTCCTTGTGAAGATAGTACTCACCTAGTAGCTGAGAGAAGCCTCCTAGTGCCTCTCTCATAGGTGACAAACATTGGCATTCCCAAGGGTTCAGTTTCTTTGACTTGTTCATGCCCTAAAGGTCCACCTTCCTCCTGATGCACTGATGAAAATACTTGAGGGCCTTTGAAAACCTCATGAGAAATGAAGGTTCCCCATGGTATATTCAATCTATTCAACTGATGCAATACAATGATCTTGATCAAACAGAAGTGGTAGATCCTATTCATTTGTTTGGGATATGGCTTTTTCTTGATGTAGTGTGCTATCTTTTCAATATTCCAGAACATGAATAAAGGAAGATCCATCATTCTAGCTCTAGTAAATATGCATCAATAAGCTAATGTGGTAGGCATACAACCATGAAAACCTGCCTTCGAAAGTAAAATATTTAATGATGATTCTCATGAATGGGGAGAACCTGTCCTTCAAGAATTTAAATGGAAAGACTCTTTTCAGCTTGATAAGGCATGCAGCCTTGATGTAAGACTCATAAAATTTTCCTATCAATGTACTGCCCTTTGTTCCATTTTTCACCTATGTTTGGAATGTTTGTAGCCTCTAAAATAATAGCAGGTGATACAGTGAATGTAACTCTAGCAAGTTGTACTACATTATTTTCTAGGTGTGTCACAAATAGCCTTGCTAATTCATGGTGGAATTTGACCCTCTCCACCATTTCAAAGAAATCATAACAAGGCTGATGCTTGAAACATGTCATGGAAAATGGACAGGGAAGTAATTCCTTGAGGCTAATGGTCTCCTCCCTAGTTACCTTCCCTCCTCCTTTGTGAGGTCTTCTTGGCTATAATTTTGTTTCCCTAGAACTGTCACTAAGGGTCTCTTCCCAGTTCCATAATCACTGCCCATTGGCTTGATTGACTGTAAATGCTAGTGAGGAAAGAAAGGTAGTGTGGATGAATGATATGTATGAAGATATTTTCAAAAGAAAGAGAATGAGTGGGATGGAATAGGGATATGAGTGAGATTTGATGGAGTGTAGGGTTTAAGGGAATAGAGTATGAAGGGAATGAATAGGGTCTTGAGAATTTAGGGTACAGGGGTTGCGTATGTAAGTAGGGTTTTGGGGAGTGTCATGTGAGGGATTGGGAAAACATAAAGAAAAGAACCTTAGGGAAGTGTGTGTAGGGGTTATGTTTTTAAGGAACAACCACGGGTTATGTTTTTAAGGAACAGCCACCAAGTATAGAAAAAGACAACTATTTAAACAGTGAACTATGGAAAAACTTGCTTTAAAAAAAGCTAGGGTTTCAAAAGACCTAAGCACAATAATTCCTTATAGCAAGAGTAGCAACAAAACTTACATGTAAAGGGGAGAAATATTTGCAAATTGGAAGAAGTTTGAGCAATTTTGGCTTTGTTTGAGGGTTTTAGCACTGTGTGGGCAGTTTCCAACAAGTGGAAAGCGCCCTCCAACAGGGGCACAACACCAAATGAATGTGTAACGCCTTTGTTAATTTGCACTGCTAGAAACCATCCAACATGCAACGTTGATCCAATGTGCAGTGCCTGAGTTTTTCTCCAATAACACCACAACTTGTTTTTTTTGTCAAATAACAACTCAAAATCGCCTTTTGGATTCTCCTTAGCACTTTGAATTTCATAATGAGGTGATATGAGAGATGAAAATCCTTTTATACTTTTTAATTCTTTTGATTTTTCATTTAACAGAACCCACTTTCTAATGTTTGTTTGCTTCCTTGAAATACTCTGTTTTAGCTGATATTTGACTTTTGGCATGTTCACAGGTGGAATGATGCTCATCTCTTTGACTTTTGTAGTGGCAGGAGTTGAGCAAGTTGGCAAGTAACCAGGAGCAACATATGAATAGTTGTTACATATAGGAACCATAAAATTACATTGAATTACATGAAGTGAAATAATAAAATACAACTGCTCTGCTCTTTTAACTCAAAACAAGTTTTGAGTTTAAAGAGCTTTATTTAGCTTACAAACAAAGAAATTATAATCTTTTACACTCTGGTTAACCTCCTCATGTGCCTGTTGACATTTATTTTTCATGCGAATGACCATGGTGAGAAACCCTAAGACCTAGTGAGACTAAAGTCTAATATTGATTTTTATAAATGATGTGAATGGGAATGACTATGAATAGCTGAAAAAATATGTGAAACAAGCCAGCAGATATATAGCATGAGGGATAAATGAAATTAAACCCTACCATCAGTTGATCCATGACCTAATGGAGTGCAACTCATTAGAATGGGACACCTAATATGAAATGCAAAAAAGATAAATTTGATCACTGATGGTAGTGTGAAAGCACTGACACTAACATTGGCTCTAATGGGGATGGAAGCTCCTTGGAGGTGCCAAGAACTATAGATCTCTGTAAAAAGTAGAGTAGTGCCTCTTCCATTCAGAAATATGGTCAATACATTTCGAAAACTGAAATTGATACTATTAGATTGACTCAAGACTCAAACTGACTCAAGAATTACTTAACTGAAACATAATTACAAAGCTCTTGAATGGCAGTAGAGCATCGAGATTTTAGGGCTTCAAAACATGATGACAACCACCTACCTACTGATAAAATATATACAATCATGTGAAGTGGGCCTTCCAATGTAAGCAATCCAGCAGATGGCTACTTACTGAAATTTTGCTCTAACTTTCTCCAAGCAGGTAGAAAGATGTACATATAGGCAACTCAAAATAACAACTAAAGCCAAGGCTTATCTTAATGAACCAAGCCACATTCATATTTTCTAACGCTTGCAAAAGAATGCCGAATGGATCTTGAAAATCATGAAGCACTAGCTTGTCTTGAGATCTAGCAGCAAGAATACAGTTGGTTGCTGATTGATATGAAGACATAGAGTAGTATAAGCTTTTTCTATCTGAGTGTTGGCTATAAATTCCTTGACCATGAGAAATTCTGACTCAAATTCTATCATACGGTCTCTCTCAGGCTCAATTTCATAGTCTAAGCCTTTCTTAGATAGAAAACATTCTTCATGATTATCAAACATGATAGCCCTATCATCTTCATGGAAGAAAACAATATCTGTTTGTTGATCTACAAACCTAATTTCAAGACTATCATCATTTTCAAAAGTGGAAGAAGCTTCACTAACACATTCTTAACTATGTGAACACTTCAAACCTGCATTAGCTTGTGCTGTAACATGACTTTCCAAGAATTTATCTATCTCATATTCAGATAGAGGAGGGGGTACTTTTTGTTTTCTTTTGCTACAACAGTAATTGTATTCTTTTCCTCCTAAAGATTCACAACTTTGTTGAGTATCTTCATTAATTTCAAGCAAAGGAGTATATAAAGTTTCCTCATACCACTGGTTCAATTCATATGATTCCTGTTGACTATCAAGATACAAATTCCTTCATCTTCAAGCAAAGAAGAAGCTACGATATCCTGATTTGAAGGGAAGAATCAAAGAAGGATTCAATGATTTCTTCATCATCATGATCTGAATCTTCTTCATCATCATGATCTAAAACTAGAACTTGATTTTCATGCATATTGTCTTCTGCTATGATCAGATCTGAAATAAGACCTTGTCTTCCATCATTTTCAGTTGTAATAAGATCTTGAACTTGCTACAAATTTTCCTGAGCATCTTGACAAGTATCCTCCAAGCTCTCTTTATGTTGCTGAAATGGATTTTCATACAGGGCTTCCATGATCTAATCGTCCATGAAGTCATTATCTTCATAATTCTCTCAAGATTTTCAATAAAACTATAAACATGTGTGGAACAGTTCTGAACTAATATTAAGGATGGACACGATTCTTTATACCTTTCAAAGAACATGGTATGAAAGTCTTTTAAACAGTAAGTACAAGTAGCCAGCTAACTTTCATACCAAGATCGGTCTTCACCTTCCAGAGTGGTCGTGAATATCTTTATCAAGCAATCTTCAGGAAAATCAACCTTCAACTTGCAAATATGCATGTGAAATCTAACCAAATGTAAAGCAGCATCATTCCTATCATCATCTTTAAACGTAGGAAAATTCCTTTGCCAATCTACCTTAGGAATTATATTTGGGAAACCTGGAATGTGATCCCGACTCATGGGAGCATACCTTCGACCAAAGAAATCCATTTTGATAACAATGAATTCGCCAAGAAATTCTTCAACCTACTGGTTCTTAAAGAGTAGAGTTGCCATAAAAATTCTGAACCTTGGGATTCTTCAACACTGGAGTCGCTAGGTGAATGATTTTAGCCTTCCGGTGTTTGATCATTATCCACCATCAAAAATCAGATCTGAACTTGATACATTTTGCTGAGGAACATAAAAATACGTTCCCTAGTATGGTCACCACTATGTTAGAGCCTAAATCAACCTCGAGGTGAAGGGAGGAAATCCTAGGATAACCACAAACCACGCTTAACCTGGTAGCTAGCCCTACCAGGTCGGGAGAGGGCTCTCTTCTTATCAATCTCAGTTAGGATGACTGCAATTATAGCTTGGTATGACTAAATTGAAATTATACTTTAGGCTATGTATAGTATCTCTATGGGTTTTGGTTGATTTTGATGGTTGGTTGCTAGATCAAATGGAGCAGGCAACTTAGGTCAGGGAAATCAAGTTAGAATTGTACACATGTCCTATGGGGCGAGATAGATATGTGTTTATGAAATTGGAATTGAATGAGTTGGTTTATTTAACACTGCTAAGGGGCTGAGGAGGGCATGCAAAGACCATGAATACTCTTCAGACTGCAGAAAATATTAAAAACTAAATGCATTCCCAAGGCAAAGCACTGTTATCAATGTATTTTGCCTATTTCTCTTGATTCATTTAGTTTAGAATAATGGAAATATTTTCAAACATATAACACATAAGAATAACTTATTAAATAAAAATAAATAATACAAAAATAGAGTATCACAAGAATCCCACAAAAATAGCTGCAAAACTTGGTTTTATTCCTTGCCAATTTGTTGTAGTGATGTACAATGAAGCTCAAATCATCCACAAGAGTCCAACATTTTCAAATGATTAAGAAATTACATAATATAGGCATCAAACCACCTATGCTATCCATTAGGGTTATAATCCATGAGAAAAGGAGTGGTTTCAACCATATCTAAACTTAGAACAAGAATATAGGCAGTGGAACAACTTGCCTCCAAAAACATAGAAACCAATTCATTCCGCCGCCAATCACTTCAAAATGATGAATTTACCCCCAAGAGTAATTTTGTAATTATATTTACATCCCATAGCATCAATTAAATTCATATAATTACCTAAAAAGAGCCCAAAATTCAAATTACAAAAAATCTAGGCGAAATTTTGATTTTGGAGCCAAACTAGAAATTTCATCCAATGCGCAACGCTTTCTCCAAGCCATTTTTGGGGACCTTCGCAGTGTCCACATTGGGTTTAGGATAGCTGGTTGGAAATAATATCGAGGCTACTTCCTAGAACAACTTGAATTTCTGGATTTGGATTTCATTTTCCCCCTCAAAAATGGAATCTCCCAAGACTGCTTCATGTGTGTCAAAAAAGTGGCAGAGAGGTCACATTTTGATGGGTTTTGGGCATTTAGGTGACCAAGATCTGCTCCAAACTCGATGAAATTTTTTGGGTTTTCTTGTTTTTTTTATGTTGAATCCAAAAATGCAAACCATTCTCTCAAAGGATGCTCTAGTCAAAAGTGCAGCTCCAGTGGCACTGCGCACCTATTGGGTTTTCCTGTGTTTCACATTTCAAAATTTGAAAATTGCAAAATTTTCTCAAAATTGTCCCAAATTTGGTACAAGGCACCCTCAAGCACTTCTATGATGAGATAATGAGGCATCAATAAGAATTTATAATTTGTTTTTCTCCTTTTGGCTTCTCAAAATTTTTCTCATCCTTGCCTTTAGCTTTCTCATTCTTATATTGCATATCTTGTTCCAGGTTAAATAATGATAAGCCATGTGGCGAAGAATTTTCTTCTCTTCATTGGCCTTCTCAAGTAGCGTCTCAACATGAATGTTCACCCTCTCTAACCAAGCTTCTTTTTCATTCTCAATTTCTTGCTCAATGAAGGTCATCTTACCCTTTGCTTTCTTTGCCTCTTGCCTTTCTTCCCTAATCATTTGAAATTGCATAATAGCTTGTTTATCAGTTAATTGTTTGTTTTCCTGTTAAAGGTATTTGATGAACCATTTAGCCCTCTTTAAATTGGCTGATAGGGCTTGAATGTCAGCCTCCTGTTCCTTGATGATCAAATCCTTGACACTCCTTGGATTTTGAGCATCCAAGTCAATGACATTCAGCTCTGGTGCCACCTCATGGTCGACAAGGACAAAATCTCTCTCTTACCCCTCACTAGGATCATCCTCATGCATCTTTTTCTTTCCTTTATCTCTACCCTTCTGTTGCTTCCCAACTTGTACCTGTTCAGTTGGAGAAGAAACCAAAGCCACTTCCACTCCTCGTGGAGATAACATTTGCCTGTGGACTGTAGATGAAGCCCAAACCCCTTCCACTCCTTGTGGAGATAGTACTCACCCGGAAGCTACAAAAATCCTCCTAGTGCCTCTCTCATAGGTGACAAACATCGGAACTCCCAAGTTTTCAGTTTCTTTGACTTGTTCATGTCCTAAAGGTCCACCTTCCTCTTGATGCACTGATGAAAATATTTGAGGACCTTTGAAAACCTCATGAGAAATGAACGTTTCCCATGGTATATTCAGTCTATTAAAGTGATGCAACACAATGATCTTGATGAGAGAGAAGTGGTAGATCCTATTCATTTGTTGGGGATATGGCCTTTTCTTAACATAGTGTGTTGTCTTTTCAATCTTTCGGAACATGAAGAATGGAAGATCCATCATTCTCACTCTAGTAAAATGCATCAATAATCTAATGTGGTAGGCATATAACCGTGAAAATCGACCTTCACACATAAAATATTTAATGATGATCTTCATGAGTGGGAAAACCTATCTTGCAAGAATTTAAATGGAAACACTCTTTTCAGCTCGTTGAGGCATGCAGCCTTGATGTAAGGCTCATAAAATTCCGTGTCAATGTATTGCCCTTTGTTCCATTTTTCACCAATGTTTGGAATGCCTGTAGCCTCTGAAATAATAGCAGGTGACAGAGTGAAAGTAACTCCAAAAAGTTGTACTTCATTATTGTCCAGGTGTGTCACAAATAGCCTTGCTAATTCATGGTGGAATTTGACCCTCTCCACCATTTCACATAAATCATAACAAGGCTGTTGCTTGAAACATGTGATGGAAAATGGATAGGTAAGTAATTCTGTAAGGATAATGGGCTCCTCCTTGGTTACCTTCCCCCCTTTGTGAGGTCTTCTCGACTGTAATTTTGTTTCCATAGAACTGTCACTGAGGGTCTCTTCCCCAGTTCCATAATCATTGTCCATTAGCTTGATTAACTATAAATTCTAGTGAGGAAAGAAAGGTAATGTGGGTGAATGATGAGTATGAAAAGATTTTGAAAAGAAATAGAATGAGTGGGATGGAATACGGATATGAGTGAGATTTGATGGAGTGTAGGGTTTAAGGGAATATGGTAGGAAGGGAATGAATAAGGTCTTGAGAATTTAGGGTATAGAGGTTGTGTATGTAAGTAGGGTTTTGGGGAGTGTCATGTGAGGGAATGGGAAAACATGAAGAAAAGAACCTTACGGAAGTGTGTGTAGGGGTTAGGTTTTTAAGTAACAACCACCAAGTATAGAAAATGACAGTTATTTAAAGAGTGGACTATGGAAAAACATGCTTTAATGACGTCTAGGGTTTCAAAAGACCTAAGCACAAGAATTCCTTATGGCAAGAGCAGCATCAATACTTACATGTAAAGGGCAGAAATCTTTGCAAATTGGAAGAAGTTTGAGCGATTTTGGCTTTGTTTGAGGGTTTTAGCACTGTGTGGGCAGTTTCCAACAGGTGCGGAGCACCCTCCAACAGGTGCACAACGCCAAACAAATGCACATCGCCTTTGTTAATTTGCACTGCGAGAAACCATTCAATGTGCATCACCAGGCAATAGGTGCACAACACCTGAACTTTCCGCCAACAACACCACGACTTGTTTCTTTTTGTCGAATGACAACTCAAAATTTCCTTTTTAATTCTCCTTAGCACTTTGAACTTCACAATGAGGTGATATGAGAGATGAAAAGCCTTTTATACTTTTTAACTCTTTTGATTTTTCATTTAAGATGACCCACTTTCTAATGTTTGTTTGCTTCCCTGAAATACTCTATTTTAGCTGATATTTGACTTTTGGCATGTTCACAGGTGGAATGATGCTGATCCCTTTGACTTTTGGAGTGGCAAGATTTGACCAAGTTGGCAAGTGACCAGGAGTAGCATATGAATAGTTGTTACATATAGGAACCATGAAATTACATCGAATTGCATGATGTGAAATAATAAATTACAACTGCTCTGCTCTTTTAAATCAAAACGCGTTTTGAGTTTAAAGAGCTTTATTTAGCCTAAAAACAAAGAAATTATAATATTTTACACTTTGGTTAACCTCCTCATGTGCCTACTGACACTTAGTTTTCATGTGAATGACCATGGTGAAAATCCCTAAGACCTAGTGAGATTAAAGTCTAATACTGATTTTTATTTTTGATGTGAATGGGAATGACTATGAACGAATAAAAAATATGTGAAATAGGCCAACATATATATAGCATGAGGGATAAATGAAATTAAACCCTACCATCAGTTGATCCATGACCTAATGGAGTGCAGCTCATCAGAATGGGACACCTAATATGAAATGCAAAAGATAAATTTGATCACTGATGGCAGTGTGAAAGCACTGACACTAACAAGTTGGTTCCTATTCTAAATATTCATATTTCCCTTTACATACATATTTATAATTTATTCATCCAATCTCCAAGAACTGGTGTAAAAAATCCCCCCAACCACCAATCCAAAGGGGTGTTTGTGAGTCCAAGCATATTTTTCAAACTTATCTCTTCGAAGTGCTTTTCTTAATATGCCTACAACTTGCTCATTTTTTGACCAAAGTCTTAAATGAATATCCTTGTCCTCTACATGATATTGAATCAAATGAAACATTGTGTTGATATGGTTGGCCTGATCATGGAATTTGGGATTCTTGGCCAACTTAATTGTATAGTTGTTATCAATGAGAAGGGGAGTAGAGTTCACTTGTTTCTCTTACAAGTCTTCAATTTTTTTTTGAAGCCTCACAATCTCCTTTGTTCCTTTTTCAACTACCACGTATTCTGCCTATATTGTGGAATCTACTAGAAGTTAAAATTTATGTGACCTCCAATTGACAACTCCTGATCTAAGAATCATAATATAGCATAAAGTAGACACTCCATTTTCCTTGATTCCATCAAATTTTGAATCAAATATCCAATCAAAGAGAATTCATTCACCTTTGAATATTTGATTCCAAAGACATGAGTTCCTTTTAAGTAATTTAAAACTCTTTTTGTAGGAAAGCAATATCCTTCACAAGGATTTTGCATAATCCTAGAAAGGATTCCAATAACAAATGAAATATCTAGTCTGGTAGTCGTGAGATAGATAAAATTTCCCACAATCTTTATATGCTTAGTTGTATCCTCAATTTTTTTGAGAAAGGAATATATAACATGGATGTTGGGTCACTTCAATGCCCAAGTAGTAGAGAAGGTCTCCCAAATATGTAATCTCAAATCCTTCCATAAAATCTTTCTTTATGGATGTGATATAGTTTTCATTGTTCCTTTTTATTAATAGATCATCTAGATATACCATAGGATAGACAACAATTTTGCCAATTTTCTTGATAAACAAAGTTGCATCATTAGGATTAAAGTGTTTGAAGTTTAATTTCTAAAGATGCTTAGTCAAATTTTCAAACCAAGATCTTGATGCTTGTTTTCGGCCATATATGGATTTCATGAGTTTTCATACTTTTTGCCTTGTACATTTCCAACAAAGACTTATGGTTGAGACTTGAAGATATTTTCTTTCAATTATCCTCTCAATAAAGAAACATTTACATCCATTTGGTGAACTTTCCATCCATTTTGATCTTCCAAGGTAAAGAGAGTTTGAATGATGGCCATTTTTCTATGGGGGAAATGGTCAATTCATAATAAACATCTTATTGTTGGGCAAAGCCTTTTGCCACAAAAATTTCTTGTAGACACACTTACAGCCAATTTATTTTTTTGCAAATGGAGGTTCCATTAGCTTCCATGTTCCATTATTTATGAGAGCATTATTCTCCTATATTGCTTCTTTCCATACATCACATGAACTAGCTTCTTTAAAGGAAGTTGTTTCAAAGATAGTATACAACTTCAATTCACTATAATATGATTCATTCATATCATTAACTAAATCAAAATCATATAAATCACCACCCTTTTGTTTGGTGTAACTTTTGGTTCTTATCTTTTTAACCTCATTAGGATGAATACTTTCAAGTGTTTTGGCGAGCCATTTTGGGGGACCATTCTGAGATGATCCAAGTTGCTCTATTGATTGATATGGGCTTACACCAAGATTTTCCATTTCAATCCTCAATCACAAAACTCAAAGGGTCTTCTTAATCGAAAGTTGTGACAAGAACTTCATGGGGGGAGACAATGCTTCAAAAGGATATTCCATAGGTTGATCCAAGATAGGTATCCCCCTTTAAATATATGGAATATCATTATCAAATTCATGATAAGTTTTTGCATGATTGAATCTATCCAAATGATCAAGTGTCAATCTTGGAAGATTTAAGAAAAATCACATCATTAGGCAATAAAAAATTCATATTTACCTCATCATAAAGATGACATGCTTTGGTGGTATTTGAATACCCTAAAAAGTTGCATTTCCAACATCAAACATTTTTCTTTGTTCCTTAGGAACCAAGGCATAGTCGGCGGAACCAAAGATCTTGAGATGTCTTGCCAAAGGAATCACCATACCACATTTCATGAGTCTTATTTCTAAGACCATGATATGGAAAAAAAAAAATTGACCTATACTATACATAGAACTACATCAACCCAAAACATAAACTTCACATTTGAAAATATCATTGAACAAACCATATTTAATATGGTCCTATTCATTCTTTCAACTACACCATTTTGTTGAGAATTGTATGGAAAAATAGTTTGATGTTGAATTACATGTTGGTGAATATAGTTTTCAAATTTATTAGAAGTATTTTTTTCCATCATTAGTATGAAGGGAGACAATATGTGGCTCTAAATCATTTTCAACCTGTGCATGAAAATCTCTTAAAGTTTTAAAAGCTTCTGATTTACTTTTTAGCAAGAATACCCAACATATCTTTGTGTAATCATCAATAAAAGTTTTCATATATTTATTTCCATTGGAAAAAGGAAAAGGCATAGGACCACACAAATCAAAATGAAGTAGTCCAAGTTTTCTACATGAATAGAACCATGAAATGGTTGTTTGCTATCTTTTCCTAGGATAAAAGCATCACATTTCTTTAGTTTCATTGGAACTCCAAATACCTTAGTACTTTGGGAAAATTAGTAAAAACTTAGGGAAAAAGTGATGTGGGAAGTTAATGATTTTGACTTTGCTTTCTATGAATTCTTCAGTGCATTTTCTGCTTGAGTACTTGTGATGAAGGTAAAATATTAAACATAATCAGCACCATCATTCATCACATAAAAATTTGCAACACCATCTACCTACCCTATCTACTTGATACTACCATTTTCTCTTCTTTATTAGGGTGCATTTAGACCTGCAAACCCTTTTCAATCTTTTCTTTTTACAAGGCAAATCTATCTAATTCTACCCTTATTACATCCAAGGGCTCAGACTAAATCGTTGAGCACCTCTTATTAACTCTACCTATCTACTTATCTGCCAAGATTAGACTATTTGGATAGATATTTATTCTCTAATATACAACATGAAATTGAAATATGAGTAAGCCAAGTTTAAACAGTTTGACTTATTCATGAATTGTGGCAAAGGTTTGACAAGCTGCACACAATTGCTTTATTACAAAAATGAAATAGTAGTGGCATTTGGATTTGCACACTTTCCTTGGTCTATTTTTGGTTTGGGGTTCATTTCTTTCACTTTTTTGACCATTTTATTTTTCTTACCCTTTGATTTTTCTTTTAGGGTATACCCTCTTTACATTTTTTAAATTTTTTTGATTTTTTTGGTTTTTCAAGAATATGGAACACCTTTGCTCAAGAAAAGGTTTGAACATATTCCATAGTTCAATCAAGACAATCATGAAAAATGACACCTATTGGTATAGGAGTCTAACACTGGCTCCACTTGGGGATGGCTTTTCCTTGTGAAAAGTCAAGAACAGCAGGTCAGTTGCCTCAAAATGTCTTCAAACTAAACCATGTAATCTCCTTCTTCTGGTAGCTTCATTGTATATATGATAGTGGAACTTTTGGAGCTTAGGGCCTTCGCTTTGGGCTTCAACTTCAGAAATTCCCCATCCAATCCAAACTGATGCATTTGCTATGACTAAAAATCTTGAATTGAATATAGTCCTTTTTCTGCAACCTGAAATCTGATCTGAAACTTAAAACAACACACAAAAATTTTCAAACCAACTTAATGAAAAACTAGCTGAAAATTGACAACTAAAAAAAATGCTCAAAATTCTGAGCTTATTAGCACTCATTTACCTAATTTAATCGACTAAAAGTCTTATTGAATCAGGTAATACAAAAATGCCAATGAAGCCAATCAAGTAGCTGTAAAAATAAATGGATAACTTGATTTCTTATGATCAAAATTGGAAGTATGTTATGATCATGTGCCTTTATAATCAACGATAAGATGTGAAATGGAAATTGTTGATATATTTGATCCTCATAGATAAAACATGTTTGCAGATTTGAGGTAAAAATATTCTCCATATAATTTGCTATAGGATCATTAAAAGCATGATATATGTTATTTACTTCTAGGCCTTCAATGACTAATTGTTCAATTGAATTATGAATATTAGACCATGAACTTATTTCTTCAGTCTTGTGTTTGAAAGAATAATCATCTTCAATATGCAAGTCAAAAGATAGTACAATTTCCTCTTGCTTTGGAGAAGGAAGATTTTCAAAGAATTCTTTAGGATTTCAGAAATTGTATGACTGAATTTGAGAATGCAAAAGTTTGATTTCATTTTCATAATTTTCAGAAATTATATCAAGAAGCCATTTTTTAACTTGAGGAGAACATTTTCTTGATTTAAAAATAACAAAGAAAGCTCTTAGAAAATCCTCATCAAACTGAAGTTTTGATAACTTATCCCTGAATTCATTTAAAATTTCATAAAATGAAAGATTTTCCACAAACCCTGTCATCCAGTATCACTATTAATGCTTTGGAATATGGATTATTTGGTTGTGGAATTGCTCTGAAACTTCAAGTTATGGATCTCTGAGCAACAGTGTTTTCATTGGAAATTGATATCAAAAGAGTCAGAAGAATGATGCTCAAATGCGCATGGAGATTTTATATTTACAATTTTCAAAAGAGATAATTAAAAAAATACTCTAAGATCTTCTCTAAAATACAATATACATTGGAAAACCATATCAATTTAGAAAGAACATAATGTCTTGGATAACAAGCCAAGTTGAAAGCCTGATCTTTCCATATTGTCCTTTGAGGTTCATTCCTCCAGTGGAGTCTTGATTCTGAAATTGATTTGGAGTCGCCAGGTGGATGATTTTAACCTTTGTGTGTCTGATCCCTATCCACCATCATAGATCAGATCTAAACCTATAAAACAATTCTGAAGAAAAAGTTAGTTCTTCAGGAAACCAAATTTTGAATATTTTATGATTATTTTATTTTTATTTTTATGAATTTTCAAGACAACTTCTATGATTTCTTTAAGCAATTTAAGATTTTTAATTAAAATTTTCTCAAAGATTTATTAAACTAGAGAGTCTGATTGAATGTTTTGAATCCAAAGTTTAGTTTATAAGCTAAACCAGAGATATACTGAAGCAACATTTATTTACTATGCAATTGCAGAGCAAAAGCAGTTCAAAGGCTACCTGGCTGATCTTCAGACTCTGTCTATAGCTTATAAATCAAACAATAGTATCAATAAAATGATTCAGATCCCCAGTGGAGTCGCCACTATGTTATCACTCAGGTTTTCCTAGAAGTTGTGTAAGAGGAAAGTATACCCGAGGTAACCACAAACCAACCTTTTAGATGCAGAATCTAGCCAATTTGCATCCAGAGAGGGCTCTCTCTTTATAA
This sequence comes from Pinus taeda, assembly GCA_000404065.3. NCBI lineage: Eukaryota > Viridiplantae > Streptophyta > Pinopsida > Pinales > Pinaceae > Pinus > Pinus taeda. The sequence continues at coordinate 21,587 of APFE030868323.1, read as the reverse complement.
TTTATCTTTGTTCTTAGAAGGTTTTAGGCTAGTTATAGATTCAAAGTTTGTTTTGGGAAAATGGTGGAATCCACAAACTAAGGGCAAGGTTGAGAGCTTTCAGTCCATTGGGCTATGGAGTCAAAGGATGGCTTTACTAGATTTCTATTCTAAACACAAGATGGTATTACAGGGCAAGATAGCTAGACAGAGAACAATCCTTAAAATTTAAAGTGGATGGGATGATCTTGAAGGGATGAAAGGCAGCTAAGAAGAATCTTTCACCATGTTCAAAAGAAAGAAGTGAAATGACTACAAACAAAGAGCAATGAAGGATTCTTTATTATAGTAATCAACAATGTTTAAATTAGCAAAGCAGGAGCATTTAAGAATTCATGCTTATAACTAATTTAGAAGAAAACATTAAGAATAACCACATTTGAAAACAGAGTACAATTAAGCAAATTATGTTTCAATCATTTATGTAAATTATTCAGAAATGGATAAGATGGTATTATAAACTAATATAAAATTCCAGACAAAGGGTAGAAACACTTATTGAACTGTAGTCCAACACATGAATCCTGCAACAAGTCCAGTGCTTTAAATCGTCATCCAGTAAGCCACAAGTAAATTTCTCCAAAAGATTTTATTCCGAAAATCTCAATGTTATAGCAGAGTAATAGAATCCACCCCAAATGCTTCCAAGAGTGGAGTATTTATACAAATTCTAAACTAAAATATCTTGAAAAAAATATCAAAATTGGTTCACAAATCTCTCCAACTATTTTACATAAATAGAACTTAATTAAAGGACACTCAAACTAATGCATCTATTTGGAACTATTTTGTATGGATAGGTGATGAAAAAGAGGAGAATTCGAATTTGATCCAACTCTTAGCTGATGATGAGGCATCCAAGTCACTAACTGCTTCCTTTTTTTGTGAATTCTGCTCCAACAATTCTGCAAACTTGGGGTCCAATGATACCTTGTTATTTCTCAATCCGTAATAGATATGTAAAGAGTGAAAGAGTTTATTGTAAATAAATATGTTGGTGAGATAAACCTCTTTCACTTTCCTAAAATTTCTCTCCAGCTGTGCATAATAGGCTCTGTAAAAAGATGTGTAAAACAGAGTTTTACAGAGTCTGACAAATAGCCTCTAAAGATGTTCATGTATCTCTCATCCTGAAATCATTGTGGAAATACTGAGATAGGTTGTTGTAGATAGGTCTCTTAGGAACAAAAACTGCCTTCAGTGTTGTAAAATACATTTCTAATTAGCCACACTATCCTCTGCAAAATGATGACTTAACAGGAATTTTCTGCAAAAAGTGCTTTCCAACATTGTTTAATATTTCCACAACCATAATGGCTGTTAGACAAGTGAGAGAGTTTTTTGTAGATGGACTGCGTAAGAACATAAACCTCCTTCAGTTTTGTAAAATTCATCTTTTATTGATCACAATAGTTTCTGCAAAACTATGACCAAAATATGCAATTTCTGCAAAAATGTTCCTTCTTGTTATGTTTTTTCATCTTTTTACTTTCTTACTCTTTTGACTGTTTTACTTTCACTTTAGAAAAACCTCAATATTGGTGAAAGTATTCTCATATCTTTTTACCCTTTTACTGCCTTCTGTATTCACTTTTACTGTTTACCTTTGACTGCTCTGTAACTTCGTTTTAACTTTCACTGACTTTTACCTGATACACTTTAACCACTGATACTCTTTAACCACTGGTATTCTTTAACCACTGATACTCTTTAACCACTGATATGCTTTCTAACCTCTATTTGAATAGATTTGATAACAATCTTGGAGTAAACAAATCCTATGACTAGTATTAAGACTTTTTATCCAAGGATGTGATCTTCTGATTACCTCTTCAGGGGACAACCGAGTAGATTTTTCAAGAAATTCCCCAATGGACAAGGGAGTGAGGTTTTGACTAGGTTCAAAATGGAGCATCATATTGATAGCTTGGGGAGTAATGGGGAAAAGAACACTCTGGTCAGGGGATATTACAGCTCTTTGAGTCAGATCATAGTTAGAATGGTAGTAATGGATGATTTCTGGGAAATAAATGACTGAAGGAATGAGATACCTTGGGAGATTGGATTCCCACAACCCTATAAGATCGTGCCCCTTTGAGTATTCGTCTCTGCAACGACAATAGCTCAATAGG
>APFE030868323.1:0-17356 GCA_000404065.3 Pinus taeda | reverse complement strand
TAACAAACAAATATTATTTAATTACCATAAGGGCGGGATTATAATATAATGATAATTTTAACCAAAGGGCGTATAGTGGGTTATTTTTTTCCCTTGGGAAAAGGTTGTAATTTCCATTAAGTTAAGAAATTTCATTTTGCAGATGCCGAAGCATATTCGTATGTAGGCATATTGCCTGTCAAGTTCATAATAAACATGAATAGAATATGACCAAAATATCTCCACGCAGGGAGCATAACAAAATTCTCTGGCAGTGATCAAAAATTGTGTCTGCGGTCTTCGCAGAGAGCGTTATATCTGTTGTACTTTTAAAACAAAACAGTGACTATTTGCATGCTATGTACAATAAAACAAAAACTATAAATATGGGCCACTAAAGCCCCTCGTTTATCTGTTCATCAAAAGGTCGATGATAATATTGGTAGTAGGTGCCGTTGATTTCCTCCTGTATTGACCAGTCCTCACCTACTCTGTGCGCAGCCTCTTTGGAGAGCTGATCTGCAACAGTGTTGTGCTCCCTGTATATGTGCCGGCAGACAAAAGATTCAAAGAAAGTAGTCAATCTCTTTGCTTCATCAAGAATGTGTCTCAAAGTATAAGAATGACAATGAGATGCATTATTCAACCAATTGCAAATTATTTTGGAGTCACCAAATAATTGAAGGTGTCTGCATTGTTTTTGGATAGCAAAATGTATGATGTGTTTGGCTGTGCAGAGTTCAGCGTAATTGTTGGTGCCTCTACCAAGATAGATTTTTATCTTATAACAGTGTTGATCGCTTAAGTGTAGGATAGCACCACCCCCGCAGCCATCTTCTTGTGCTGAGCCATCGAAAAATCCCCAAGGTATTGATTTGTCGATGGGTACAGGTCTGAGATTCCGAGGTGGGGCGGTTTGGGACTCTTCAGGAATCATGTTGTAATCGGCAATCGTATGGAGAGTGATAGAAGGCCAGTGAGGAACCTTATGGTTGAAGATTGCCTGATTGCGGGCAATCCATATTGCCCAGCAAGCCAGCAGTGGCAGGTTAATGGATTTTCCTAAATGCTCACGGTACCAGTTACTCCATGCATCAGGAAGATTATTCCCATGCCAATTCAAGTGCGGGATGTGTGAAGACAGAGATTTCCAAAGATGGAGAGTAGTGCTGCAGGAGAGAAATAAGTGTTCAGCGCTTTCTTCTACGCTAAGGCATAAGTGGCAACGGAAAGGTCCATGGAAGGACCTCTTCATGAGATTGTTTCCAGTGGGGATTTTGTCAAATAATATATTCCACATCAATAAACGCGTACGGGGGCTGCCTTAAGCTTCCAAATCGTTCTCCAGGTGGACTGTAGGACAGGGGGCTTATACGGTTCCATAAGTCTAATATATCCAATCTTTGGGGTGTAAATACCATTCTTCGCAAAAGCCCATATGATCTCATCAAGTCCATCAATAAGTCTAATCTGAGCTTGTGTAAGCACTGAAGTATACGCCATCCAATCGTTAGTCCATTGGTGAGGCAATTCTAATGCTCGGGCCGATAACCAAGCTTGATGAAGAAAGGAGGAATTTGCTCAGTCACCAATGTGCTTAGTATGTGTAATGCCTCTGTTATGGAGATGTCTAATAAGATTAGCATGGAGTTTGTGGGTGTTCCCACATCCAACCCACAGGTCCATTCCAATACGCACAGCATTCCCTTCCTTGATGCGCCAGGTGATTCCTTCCCGGAGCAGTGGTAAAGTGTCGATGACCGCTTTCTAGATGTTTGATATGTGATGATGATTGTCCTGTCTCATGCATATCCAGTCTAGAACAGCCTGAGGCTTAATATATTTAGCATATGCGACCCGAGTCCATAGACTGTCTGTGGTAAGCAGTCCCCATCCAAGTTTTGCTGCCAAAGCCTTTGAGAATAATGCCAACCTCTTGATGCCCCATCCGCCCCATCTTTTAGGAAGAGCAATGGTGTCCCATTTTACCCAAGCAAAGAGTCTACCAGTCTGTTGACCCTTCCAGAGAAATCTGCAACAAATGCTCTGAAGTCTACTCAGTATGCCCCTAGGGATCCATGCCAGGGCCATCCAGTAGACTGGTGTGGCTTCAATAACAGATTTGATGAGTATTAATCTACCTGCCCACGAGAGGTATCTATGGTACCATACCTGAAGCCTCTTTTACACTTTTGTTATTAGCCACACCCAGTCTACAATTTTGTAGCCAGATGGTTTAAGAAAAGCCCAGATATTTTATGCCATCTGCTAGATTCGAGAAGGTGAAGGGAAAGCGCTGAGAAGCGAAAGCGGATTCATGAATGGAGCAACCAACCATGGTGATAGTGGACTTATTATTGTTGATCAACATACCAGTAGCTTGCTGAAAAAGGAGGATGGAACCATGAAGAGCAGTGGAATCCCCAATGCTACCATTTAAGAAAATCAAGATATCATCGACGAATAACAAATGGGTAAGAAAAAGGTTGTCCACAATTTTGATGCTAGTCAAATGGTGTCTGTCTCTGGCAGATGAGATAATTCTGCTCAAGCCTTCCATAATCAGAAGGAATAGCAGGGGCGAGAGGGGACATCCTTGTCTGAGCCCTCTTTCTGAGGTGAAGAAAGGGGTGGCTTCCCCATTAAGTAGAACGCTATATGATACGTCCGTGATACAGCTCATTCTCCACTTAATGAATTCATAGGGGAAGCCCAGATGTGTAAGGAGCAGCCTTAAATACAGCCAGTTGCTTTGTCGAAGGCTTTGGAAAGATCAATTTTGAGAATCATACCCTTCTGTTTTTTGGTCTGCATGGTGTGAATGAGATCTTGTGCTGTAGCGATGGCCTCATGGATCTGTCTATGATGCAAGAAGGCAAATTGTTCAGAGGATATGTGCTGGGAGAGAATAGGCTTAAGGCGATTTGCAATGATCTTAGCTATGATCTTGTAGAGGCAATTGCAAAGTGAAATGGGCCGGAAATCGTCGAAGAAGGATGGGGCATCGGTCTTAGGGATGAGGGCAATAAAGGTGGATTTGATGGTTGAAGATATTCTGCCCCTCCTCCTACTATCCTCCACAATATGAAGAAGATCTTGCCCCAGTAGGTCAAAGAAGGCGATATAGAATTCTATAGTCCATCCATCAGGCCCAGGACTCTTGTCTTTCTTAAACCATTTCAAGGTGGCTTCCAATTCATCCAGGGTAACTTCCTTCTGAAGCTCTTCCAAATCTTCCTAGTCTACAAATCTAGGAAAGAGTTCAGCAATTCTCATAATTTCCAAGATATTAATACCTCCAGGAGCCTTATAAATACCCCTAAAGTGAGCGTTTGCAAGTCTGGCCAGGTTCTGTTGAGATGATACAGGTTGACCACGTTCATCCTTTAATTCCCAGATCGTATTGATGGCTTTACAACCATTGGCGAATTTGTGAAAGAATTTGGTATTGTTGTCTCCCTCAGTAAGCCAAGTGGCCCTGCTCCTCAACCTCCAGCTTTCTTCTCTTTCTTTCATGATCTGAGCACGTTTGGCGATGAGATTGTTATATTGCTCCTTGTTCTCCTGTGATGAGAAAGTCCCTGTCGATGAATCCTCAAACTCTGCAATAACCCGTTCCGCCTCAATCAGTGTGTGATTATCCCGGATCCGCTTCTGGTGAGCCCAATTTTTTGTAATCAGCTTGAGTTATGTGAGCTTCCTGACAAACCCCACAGCTGGATCCTCATTCCCACCTATGGGGTTGTTCTGCCAGAATTCTTGGACCAGCTGAATATAAGCTGGGTCCTGAAGCCAGGCTGCATTAAATTTGAACGGGCTCTTGATTTTGTAGTTATTGTCGTCTGCCTTCAAAAAGATGGGTCAGTGATCCGATATTCCCCCAGATCCAACCCATTGTCTAATCCTGGGGAGGGAGGTATATAGGGCCTCCTTAATAAGGAAGCGGTCTAGTCTTCTGGCCAAACCCTGTTCCCCACTCCTGTTGTTAGTCCAGGTGTACTGAAGGCGAGCAGAAGGGATATCCACCAAGTGGTGGTCCTCTAATAGGGAGGAGAGGGTATCTGTGAGAGAGTCGACTTGAGCCATATGCCCCCATGATTCACAGAACCCAAGGGAAAAATTCAGGTCCCCTCCCATAATAATGTTATCCGCTTGGAGAAGATCAGATTCGAGAAAGATTCTCCAAAAGGAGCCCCTATCCGAACAGGGGCCATAGACATTGATAATCCGTAGATCCATATCTACAGGGTGAGCCATAATATCTAAGCCAATGAAGCCCTTACCCCCCCAGATGTTCTGGATCTCCACAGACCTATTGAATACCCCAATTGCTAATCCTCCGGATCGCCCGGACGCATCCAGTGCATGGAAGGTCCAGTTAGGGAGCCAGGAGGAAAGAGTATGAATAAGGGAATCAGCCGGGCATAGGGTCTCTTGAAGGAAAATAACGTCAAGGTGAGTCGAGTCAAGCAGCCTTCTGAGCGCTAGTTTTTTGGTTATACTAGCAAACCCTCGACAGTTAAAAGAGAGGATCTTCATGAGGGTAAGGGTGGAGGGCCGTCCTTTGCTCTAAGGTCCCCAAAGATGGTTTGTCGACGCCCGAGGGCGACCTCTTCATCGAGAGTGTGATGAGCTTTGGTGATGCGAGAGGGACGACCTCGAGAGGTCTTGATGGTGATGAGGGAGCGTACTGAGTCGAGCCCAATAGCATCAGGTCCTTTGTCTTTGTTCTGAGGTCACAGCGAATAACGGGGAGAGGATGGAGGAACGAGAGTCGAGGTGATCAAAGGAGGGGGGACAAATGGAGGCAGGGGGGGAGTGAGCATATGAGGGGTGATTGAGTGAGGATAAACTGAGATGATGTATATGGAACAGAGTAATGTGCCTCAGTGCAATGTAGAGGAAATGAGTTTCCAGATGATATCTAGGATGCATGAGAAAAAATAGACTGTGTTACTAACGTACCCATGTTCACTGAGTCCACTGTAGGGGATAAGGGTTGCGCAGGAGCCTCTGTAGTAGAAGGCGGTGCGACAGAGACAGTAACAGTATCTGCATTGGCCTCCCCTGATACCGAAACTCCCCTGGGGGCTTCCACCTCCTGAGAACGCCCTTGAGCCTCCTGAGGCTGAGCAGGTTGAGGAGTAGGGGGGGGGGGGACTTGAGGAGGGTCGGCGTCCACAGCAGTGCCATTCCTCTGTGATTTCCGAAGTAGTGGACAATCCCTGTAAAGATGCCCAACCTTGTGGCATCTGCGGCATTGATAGGGGATGCCCTCATAGTCTATGATCTGTCTACGAGCCGAATCCCTCCACTGAATAGTAATATGCTCATAGAGACCACCCCTCGTGTCCATATTGATGAGGATCCTAGCTTACGCCATCATTCCTGTCTGATGAAAGGATTTGTCGTACCCCATATATGTGCCGAGATCGTTACCAATGCGCTTGAAGATATCTTCAGACCAGTATTGAAGAGGCAGCCCAGGGAGCCGAACCCAAATAGGGCCAACCCCAATCTGCTCTGTCTCAGGATCAAACACTGGAGTCCATCTCTTTAAGAGAACAGGCGCTTGCTCGAAGTGCCAGTGTGAAGACAAAACCCAGTTTGTATGGTCTGCACGGGCGAATCTTAGTGTGAACCATCCCCTCACAAAAGTCTGCACAACTGGGATGTCTACCAAATGTTGACCCCATACTTCAGCCGCCTAGGTCTTCAATCGTGCCGCCGTGTAATTTCGACCCCTGATGCGCCCGACCAAGACACGATCTGCAAATTCCATCACTTCGCCCCACTGAATATCCTCTTCCAATCTGAGAAAGTATTCGTCCTCCTTGGATTCAAGCACTTAGATTTCTTTTTAGGGCCACTCAATGGGGGAGGGTTCCAAGGCTGGCCAACAGGCGGTGCAGAGACATGAAACGGTGTCGAGGACTGGTGAGCGACAGGGCCAAAACCGACGTCCGGAGGGGGACCCGAGAGAGGGGGCATGGAGGTGAAGCTGCCGGAAGACGGACCAAAGCAACCCGAGGGATCCGAGTGTGGAGTATGGCGATTAGGGTTAGGCGGCGGACGACAGACGGTTTCAGCGGCCGGGAGATCTGGACCAGGGTTAGGGTTAATACAACCCGCGACAAAACCAATAGTTTCCGGAGAATGAGGGGGCATCGATAGAGCCGGCCAAGTCGGTGGCTCGTCCGGGAGGATCACAAGCAGAGATCTCGATAATTCACCAGAAGAGAACAGTGAATAATTCCTGGGGAAATCGTCATATTATATCCCTTCTGATCTGGCATTCGGGGATCGCCAGACGGATACCCCCTCCAAAGGGTCGGCGGAGTAGTCGACAGCTTCCAGGTCATCCATAGCAACAACGTCTCGAAACGGCGAAGACTTTGGGGAGAAGAGAAACCCGGGGAAAATGACAGGTTGCAATAACCGGCCGTAAATGATAAGTAAGAAACCGTCACAGAGTTACCGGAGGGCATGCTCAGGTAAAAGCACAACCCTACGAAGAGTCTGGCAACTGAAAAGTGACAGAGAAATGGCGCGGTGGAGGACGGATCAAAGCATTAGCGGTAGGAAGATAACAGACAGCGTCGCGGTCAGTCTACAGCTACAGGGTTCTGAAGAAACCCTAACCATAACCTGTGCGAGAAAACTGATCCATCCCTGCTCCACATTTGCGCATCATATCTTTCATCACGTATAGTGGGTTATTATTTTAAATGCGCGGGGATATAAATACTTTGGTTAAACTTTATAATAGAGGGGTTTTGGGATATTTATAAAAAGGGAGTTATATACTTAGGATAAGGTATTTTATTAGGAATTTCGTATAATAGAGTTAAATGTAAATATGGCAAAGGACAAGGAAACTCAAAATATTTTTTCACATCTAAGAAAGTGATAACTTCTTAAGTAAATTGCAATATTTTATCTTCAACACTTAAACTTAGAATAGCAAGTTATCTTGAGGGATTTTTATGGAATTTTGCATGAGTTTCCTAAGCAAAATGGGATTTTACTTAGGAAAAGATTGAAAGTGAAAGATAATGGATAACTTCAAGTACTTAGGTCCTTTTGATCATAAGGCCAAGGGTCTGGTCCCTCCAAAAGTCAAGGAAATGCCTTGAGCCCCTTTGATCTCCAAATACCTCAGTACTTTGGGAAAATTAGTAAAAACTTAGGGAAAAAGTGATGTGGGAAGTTAATGATTTTGACTTTGCTTTCTGTGAATTCTTCAGTGCATTTTCTAGTTGAGTACTTGTGATGAAGGTAAAAGATTAAACATAATCAGCACCATCATTCATCACATAAAACTTTGCAACACCATCTACCTACCCTATCTACTTGACACTACCATTTTCTCTTCTTTATTAGGGTTCATTTAGACTTGCAAACCCTTATCAACATTTTTTCTTTTCACAAGGAAAATCTATCTAATTCTACCCTTATTACATCGAAGGGCTCAGATTAAACTGTTGAGCACCTTTTATTAACTCTAACTATCTACTTATCTGCCAAGATTAAACTGTTTGGTCAGATATTTATTCTCTAATCTACAACATGAAATTGAAATATGAGTAAGCCAAGTTTAAACACTTTGACTTATTCATGAATTGTGGCAAAGGTTGGACAAGCTGCACACAATTGTTTTATTACAAAAATGAAGTAGTAGTGGCATTTGGATTTGCACACTTTCCTTGGTCTATTTTTTGCTTGGGGTTCATTTCTTTCACTTCCTTTTTTTTTTACCACTTCATTTTTCTTACCCTTTGATTTTTCTTTTAGTGTATACCCTCTTTACATTTTTTAACTTTTTTGATTTTTTGGTTTTTCAAGAATATGGAACACCTTTGCTCAAGAAAGAAGGTTTGAACATATTCCATAGTTTGATCAAGACAATCATGAAAGATGAAACCTATTAGTATAGGAGGCTAATAGACACATGACACAGTAGATGGACTGGGAGTGAAGGCAGTGACAAATTACTGTGTAATAGTAATGTTTCCTTGATGTTTTACGTCCCCTTCTAGCTATCCTTCATCTCAATACCTTTCCTTCAAAAGTCTCAATATAAGAGGTATGATATTTTAGCAGAGTTTCAACAAAGCCAAAGCCTTTCTAAAACTTTTTAACTAGCCACCTCAATTGGAGATGGTTGTACTTATAAGCTTGGGAAAGGATAGGAAGAGGATAAGGGATGCAAGTTTATGTCCAACAAGTTAGGGGTGAAATCTAGATCCAAACCACTCAAAAGACCTTCCATCCACAAGTCTTCATTTCTAGAAGCTTCTTGTATGTGTTATTTTTACCTTAATTAAAACAATGTCACACCCTATGAATGAGAAACATGTAACAATATCATAGCATGTTAGGTATGTATCCTACAACAATAAGTAGTGTTGCAAGCTATCAATGTGCAACCTGCAACATCCTTTTGAATTAACAATTTTTAAGGTATTTGCACAAGATTATTATCCTTCATAGAAATATTTGACTTTCATCTTCTTCAGGGATTAATGTAAATAATGATTTAGATGATGAAGGATGGGGCGACGACACTAATTTACATGAATGAAAAAAAATTATGTGTAACGAAGATGATGCATGCATAGGTGGGACACCACCATGTCCTTCGGTCTATGAGTTGTTGGGAAAACCTATGGCTAGGATGACATATGTGTAGGGGGGAACTAACAAGTTCTTATGCTCGTGAGTTGTTGGATGGAGATGGGAACACAATGATATGGTTAGGTCGATCACTTATAATGGAGATAGACAAAAAATTGACCAGGTTAGGATGGTGGAGTCCATAACCTAAGTGCACATGGAAGATGCCAATAGGATTAGGGAACGTTTATGCAAACACAATGTAGAAAATATGAGAGGTGTGGGACTATAATGGATTGCATGGAATGCTCACATGGGTCACTTGTGCATACCATGTCAAGGTACCTTATTGATGTGGTGAAATCTAGTTGATCAAACTTCAAATGGGCATAACTTTTGATCTCAGTGTTGAATTTAAATAAAATTTATATCACTATAAAGTTGTTGACAAGCTGAGCTAGATGGTAACCCAACATAATTTTTTCGAAGAAGAGGATATTTTTAACCCCATATTAATAGCATATCATGTAGGTTTGGTTAACCATAAAAACACCTCCCACAACCTAGGAAGGTTTAAAAGGGTGGGAGGGAGCGTTATAGCAATTTCTAGTAGTTTCCTATTGTTTTACAGTTAACTTTGAGCCTTTATTGTTTTCAAATATTCATGTGACTAGGCTAATAAGCCCAGGCATGTCATATACACATTAACAGTGGTAGTTAACAATAAGAGATCATTATTTCACACTTGCCCAATGGATATCCCACATGACATGGAATCCATTATATAACTTCACCTAAATTCCATCTCTTCAGAAATTAAATTTACTATGGAGCTTGAAGAAAATTCACCTAAATTCCGTCTCTTCAGAAATTAAATTTACTATGGAGCTTGAAGAAAACATGAGCATCCCATTTTTAGACATCCTTAAGCCCCTTGTCAGAAATACTGATTCTTTCATCAAGCACCTGCCCCTGGAACTATTAGGCAAGGTATGAGATCCGTCAAGTTTAGTATTGATAAACATCAGCTTAAACGAGTCTAATAAATAGATTGCTCACATGGAAAGCTACATTGGTGAAATAGGTCGCTCCTTGCAAACTAGACTAAAGGAACATGGAGCCAATATTAAGAATGAAAGGTGTCGTACTTCGGCCCTGGAAGAACACTCGTCAAAAACTAAGCAACGCTTCAATTATCGCTAGGGAAGAGCAATATCATAAGCGAAAGATCATAGAAGCTCTTGAAATTATCAAACACCCTCATAATCTCAACAGAGACAATGGGATGGAGATTAGTGGAAGCTGGCTTCCCCTAATCAGAGAAATTAAGGTCACCAACTCTTCTTAGTTTTACCCCTCCTTTCTAATCTAAATAAATTAGTAACCTAGCTTTAATAATTTAAAATAATTATAATTATAATTAGTTCCTAATTAATCATTCACAATAGTAATTAATAATAACACTATTCCTTTATATATATATTATATATATATTATATATATATATATATAATATATATATATATTATATATTTATTATATTATATATATATACATATACATATACATATCATATACATATACATATAAATATACATTATACATATATATATATTAAACAAATTAATTAATTAATTAATTCAAATTAATTAATTAATTAAATCAAATTATTCTTTATATTAGTTAATATCAATGTTACTTTAATAGCAATAATTATTAACATTTATTCATTTTTAATAATTTTAATATTATTGCAAAAACTAATAATTACTATTATACTAACATATATTATGCTTAATAAATATTAATATTAATACAATTTACCAAGATTATTTTTTTAATACTAATTATTATTATTAATTATAATAATTATAATAATAATTATTATTATTATTTAATGTTTACAATTAATATTAATATATATTTATTATAATCAAGGGAATCAAATTAGTTAAAATATGTTAATAATAAATCTATTATATTAATAATCTTAATATTATTAAAACTAATTATTAGTATTAATAAGAATTAGTATTAATATTATTAATATATTTACAATTAATAATAATAATATAATAATAAATAAATGAAATTGGTCGACCTCTCATCAAAGAAAAAGTGATAGCCAACCTTCATCTTAATTTTCTCTCCTCTTTACTATTTATCTCTCAAATTAGCTCTTCTTCTATGAAGCATTCAATTGGTCATGATGGATCCCGGTTGGGATTTGAAATGTTGGCAAAAAATGGTTCTTACTGTGGATTCTCCGATAACTAAATCAGAAGAAATAAGCCACAGAGGTCTAAAATCTAGATTCATTCTAATAACCAAGAGATAGCAAGGAAAAACTTTTATTTACATACTATTTACACAGCCACAATATTAAATTGATTATCCCCCTTTTATGATGGTTCTAAACGATTGAATAAAGAGAAAAATTAAAATAAGTGAAGACAACAACAACACTTGACAAATAACACAAAGCATGGCCATGCCCAAAGTCAATTAAAAAAAACATGTAGCCAACAAAAAAAAATCAATGAATTTCAAAACATCTTGATTTGAAACACAACAAACATTATATCTTTACTTCAACAAGAAAAATTAATACACTCGCACATGCACAAACTTTTAATTGGAGTACTTGCATGGTCTATAACAATTTTCATTGTTCCAAAATTATTTCTATAGATTTCAAGGGGATTTTTATAGTATTTTAGAGATCTTGTGGGGATGTTTCCTCATCTATCTTCTATAGTTGTGGTTTTTGGTTCATGTGTATTGAGTTTACATGAGTTATACATCTATTTTCATTTATTAGGGCACTCTCAAATTAGGTGTTCCTCTTTACAAACCCAACATGTCAATGTCCTATGCTTCCTCCCAACTTTATGAGGTTTTTCTCCAATACTATTATTGTGACACACTTCTATAGTCCTAATGGTTGATGCATGTTGCAGCAACCCTTGCTTGTATGAAAGTGTTTAGCAACATTATGTTTAGCTTTTCCTACCCTTTTTTGGGTCCTTCATTTTTTAAGACATTTTGGGAAATAAGTTTATAGAGTTATTGTTGCTCTAGGAGACAACATTGGGGTTGAGGATAAGGGTTAGTGCCTAGGAAATCTTAGAGTATCTCAGGGACAAATATGTTCTACACAATAATTATATATAAACGTATGAAAACCAGTACAATTACCCTACTCAAAGGAAGATTCAATATACACATAAACATTATATCATTCCCAAGAGTAAATGTTCAGATCTCATGGCGTACACATAGAGAATGAAACTTGATTGATCATTGTGGTAAAGGTGAAAGAAGAAATATAAGAAAGAAACCCAGTGTAGAGGGTTAGACAGACATAAAATTCAATACACTAAATCCTAGTAGAATCATGAGAATATAAAGGAAATGAAGTGCAGAAATTATGGAGCGCGTTTTAAGGCTTTCAACTTAATATCTCACAGGTACTATATGCTATATCATAATATCGGTAAATTTGCACTCTCATAGGTATTGTTTGCTATCACATAACATAGTTAAATCTGCAATCTCATAGGTACCATCTACTATCACATAACATAGGTAAATCTGCAATCACATATGTATCATCTACTACAACATAGCATAAATAAATTTGTGACTTAAGAGTGAATTCAACAACTACAATTACACAATTTATAACGAATAAAAATAAATATGAAATGACACACAAAAGTAGAACACATAGTACATATCCCAATTCTTGGAATCACTAGGAACTTCTACATTAATCTACAAGAATGAAATACATGTCAGAGGCCCAAACTTATGAAATTTGCAAAATGATTATAGCCTATGGAATGGGAAAATCAAACCATCAAAACCGGGAAAATACAAAACCTCAATTACTAAGTTCATGTTCCATTTTATAGGGAGAGAGTCCCAACAGCAGTTACAAAAATGTCTTGAATGCTACAACTATCTGAACTATCCAGCTGTCTAAGCATGCAGATGTCCTAGATGTCCTAATAATTACCTAACAAATTTTCATTCCTTCTTGAAATGAAATATTTACGAATCATGAAAGGCATGAGGTATCATAATTGACAAAATAAAATATCTCCATTGTCGATTCCTACGACTTATTAGGGTGGACTCAGGCTCCATTATCTGGGTTCATGGCGGGTTGATAATCTAGCCATGCTTTTTTCTATTGTATTCCTCTCCATGGTTACCTGTCAATTGACCTATCGTTTTCTCCCTCTAAATGTTTAAATTGGCCCATTTTTGGAGTTGGACCTCCTAATATGGAATTACCTTTCACTCATTGGTATTAAAATCCATGGTGGGATAACATGATTTGGTGTCATGGAATTGGAAGTGCTCTGTACTAACTGATGGTTGAATGGGGTCGAGGATAAGATGGGAGACAGAGGACACCATTGAAACAAATTAAAATTTGAACACTGGTGGCAAGGAGGTGGTGATTATACAGGTGAGGATTATGGTGGCATGACACGTGGATGGGAGACACATGGATCCATGGGATTGGATAGGAAGTGGAGGAGGGAAAGACCTTAGCCCCAAAAAAATCATGCTTTGCTGGTGATGTTGTTGTTGTGTTGGTGCGTTGGTGGTAGTTGTGGTTCTCATACGCTGGTGGGGTGAATGAAAAGGATCAGGAGTGAGGCCTGACCCCCCCAGAATTGATCATGTTCCTTGATTGGCCATACTTGATAGTTTATGTTGACTGTTTTGTGCACTAACATTTGTTTATTCACCATGCTAGTTACCCTCTGCAGTGCTTTCCTAGACCAAGTAGACTTTGGAATGATGGAAATCCACCCACTAATTTCTAGTGATTTACTTTTTTTCACATAATGCTGAGGTGGACTCCTTCTACTTAGCCTTTACCTATTTTTCGCCATAAGAATGGTCTCTATGACAACAACCTAAGATATTGGTCTCTTACCCTTTCTTCACCCTACATGAGCCCTTTCCTTTTGTTAATAACTCTGCATTGTTGGTCACATCTCTACTCAAGGTGACCAAAGTATAACCACAAAGGTTAGAGCTTCCTAATCCCAAATTTTATGTTTAATTGTAATTATTTAAAGGTTACAAGATTCTAGGATCTAGGCCCTTATTGTTTTCACGCTCCTGGACTCAATTTTTCCATTAGAAAGAATCCCCTTTGTGCCATATTTCTAATCTTTCAGGCTCCACCCATCGAGATGAGCTAGCTGGTAGGATCCACCTATCTCTCTATTTATTGTCTTTTACTATGTCCATTAGCATGGTGTGTTGAAATTCTACAACCTAGCACCAATTCCAATTGAATTCTCCAGGTTGATCCCTCTTAGATGATGTCACCATGATGTCACTCATTCCATAGATTGAGCTTTGAGTGGTGACACTTATCATTCGGAAATGGGCCACTTCGATGCCCAAAAATGCCATATTTGCATGCCACATGTCCACCTCCTATTGGCTAGAGTTGATATCACAATCCTTTATTGTTTGAGCCAATCATGAGCTTCCATCTATCTTCTGTTGGTGAAGAGCGAAAGGGTTATCCGAGGTGTACTTTGCTACATTTTCCTTTTCTTAATTTTGTTTTGACTTAATTGTCCTTTTTCTTTATTTTTCTTCCAAAATCCTCTGAAACAGTTTCCCTCCATCGTGTTACCTCTTTATTTTTTTTCTAGGCTATCATAGTCGGGTGGCATCCACCCACTATGTTCCATCCCAATTCTACTACTATTGTATCATTATTTAAATCTACGAGGTGAACCCTCAGGGGTATCATCGTCTCAGTCTTTCTTTCTTGGCACTTAACTTTGTTACCATTCAACATTTCATCAAGGTAAGCCTATCAAGTGGATTCCACCTATGGCCAACAAAGTTACTTTATGTTGTTGACGTGCTAGCAACATCTGCCCTGAGCTTTGTGTAGAAGCTCTACCAATCTTGCCGCTGAATTTCGCAGTTAAGTCAAATTTGGCTACACACCAAAGGCTCCTCCAAGCACTTTTCAACTTTTTAATTATTTTTAATCCCCTTTGCAATTTTCTTTCTATTCTTCTTTGCACACAAGAATGAATTACCTACTATATGAAGAAAATTCAAGAAGGGGGATGAGTGGGTAAAACATTGGCTCCAACTAGGGATAGTGTCTTGTCGGCAAGGTTTGAGAACCTATAGACTAGTAGCCTTCACCATTGGGCATGGAGTAAAAATATATTGAATCTATAAAACCAGAAAATATCCTTGGAACTTTATTTTTTGGGAGTCATCTCCTCATAAAAATTGAAATGCAAAGCTATAATTTCCAAAAACTAGAAATTAAATCCCCACATAGTGATCTTACTTATGTAGAGTTCTTAATTATGTTCCAAGATAAATTCACTCGAGTGAAGTCAGTCTTCCAATGATACCAATCCAACATCTGGGTGCTAGACCTTATGCCTTTATGTTTCTGGAATTCAAAAATCCAAACAGGTATACACCATTTCAATTTTTCGGGTAAAACATTTAATACATACCCCATAATTGAGAGTTATTGCTGACCAAATAAAGATTCCATATAGTCAACTACTAGATCATATAACCAATGAGAAAAATTTATAGTTGCCTCCATTTCTTGAACAATTTCTAGACATGAATCTTTCTGCAAAAGGAATCGATAGACACTGCTTGGCTTTTCAACTTTGGGATCTTCTTGAAAAAAAAATATTTGGTAGTATTCTCCCCACTGCTTGTAACTGAATCCTTTTTGAAAAGATGTAACAATATCATCCTGCTTTGTATCATATGAATCATAAATTGGAGAATCTTCATCAACTTTATTACCAACTTCTTGAACTTTATAAACAGAGATATGGATAAACATGGGCAAGTAAAACTAATCGACAACTATTGATATATAACCCAAAAAGGAATTTGTGTTTATTTGTTGGAAATCATTTCCTTCTTGTGTTTTTATTTGGTATATGCTCATTCTTTATTCTCCATATGAAGGATGTAAGTCATAAAATGGATTTTCTTTGTTAACCCCATTATCAACTTCCTCTTTTTGTATAGCTTCCCATGAATAGGACTAGTTTTGTTCTGGAGCACCCAATTCCCTATCTGAGTCATGCGAATCATATAAAGGAGAACACTCAAATTCAAGAAAATAATATCTCTGAGGGTTTGTTTGCAGCTTAACAATGAATCCTTCTTCCTTTTCTTGATTGTCGGGAAATGCTTCTTGATGCAGGTTTATGTTTTCTTGGAGTTGGGCTCCACAAATATGTTCAACAACATCATCATTCTTATAAAAAAAATTTAATATTAAAATTTTCATAGCAATCTTCAAACAAAGAAGTTAGTGGATATAAACAATTATAGAAACAACTAAATGATACGTGAAAGCTCTTCAAAGAAGATATGTTTCCATAAGGTAGGGTTTTGTAGCAGGACATAGAATCATTTTGCAAAGAATACATGAACAACTTCATTTTCACATTTTTCATGAACAATACCCTGTTTCTCCATGCATTCATGAAAATACTTAGATGTTGTGTTGGCCTTTCATCTATGCTTCCACTGAAACTAGGAAAATAGGTATACAATTATTGAAATAGAGGTACATAATGAGGATAACGAACAACAAAATAAAAATTTAGGGGGGAATTTGTTGGCCAAGAATGCAGGAAGAGCCATTTTTAAACACCTTTAGGTGAGAGATTTCAACCCACACTTCCTTTTCTCACCACACAAAAGGAATGCCCAAATTTCTACCCAAGAAAATATATTCTAACTATTTCCCCAAAAATGGTGCCAGAAGATGTTGTCGCTGCTAAACACAACCCTCGGGTTGAGGAGAAGGGTTAATGCCTAGGACATCTTAGAGTATCTTAGGGATGGATCTGTTATGCTCAAGAATAAGATATAAACTTATGAAAACTAGTCCAATTACCTTATTCAAAGGTATATTCAATATAAACATAAAAGATATACATTCTGAAGAGTAAATGTTTAGACATGGTGGCCTAAACAGAGAGAATGAAACTTTATTCAATGTTTCAGTATAGGTGAAAGACAAAATATAGGGAAGAGACCCAATGCAGAGGGTTGGATAGACAGAATCCTATGCAATAAATCCTAGTAGAATCATGAAAATATAAAGGAAATGAAGTGCGGAAATTATGGAATGTGTTTTACAACTTTAAACTCAATATCTCACAGGCACTATCTTCTATATCATAACATAGGTAAATCTTCAATCTCACAGGTACCATCTATTATCACATAACATAGGTAACTGCAATCTCATAGGTACCGTCTACTATCACATAACATACGTAAATCTAAAATCTCACAAGTACTTTCTTTTACAACATAACATAAGTAAATATGTGACTTAAGTGTGAATCCAATAACTACAATTACATAATTTCTAAACAAGAAAAATACACGCAAAGGTAGAACACATACTACATATCTCAATGGTTGGAATCAACAGGAACTTCTATGTTAATCTACAAGAATGAAATACATGTCACAGACCTAGACTTCTGAAGAAAAATAATTTAAGTATGGGGGATTACGCAGTGCATTATATTAGATATCATTTTGGGATTCAACTGCGTTAAGTAAGTCATTCAAACGTATGACCATTTCCATGAGAGGTAGTCGTAACTGACTAATTTCTCATGATTTTTGCATAGTTCACTTAGCACTCATTGCTTCGGGTGATGCTCACAGGGGTGAAGAAGTGGGATTGAAACTA